>LPNX010758839.1:0-15147 GCA_001517045.1 Pseudotsuga menziesii | reverse complement strand
AGGCATTTTAGTGGGATTTTCAGGGAAATATGGTAGGCAAATGGACAAATGAGCCATGTAGTGGGGTAGATGAGGTAGTTAACCATTTTTGGGTGTTAACACATCCTAGAATTGAAGACTCGCAAGCTATTTTGGGACAAGCTTGCCTCCCTATTTGGTAATCATGATGAGATGAGAATCCATCAGCTACAAAATTATTTGATTACTCTTAATCCATCCAACTTCGAATCTCTAAATGAATTTTTCACAAAGTTCAAAAATATGATATATCTGTCGAAGCAATGCAAAGTGGAGAAGGATGAAGATCAGCTCATCCTTGCTATTCTCACAAAGCTCAATTCAGACTACTCAGTCTTTGTATCCACCTTCCAAATAGTAAGGCTCACTACTCCAAATTGGAATATGCCCACTCTTAATGCTTTCATCCAATCTCTTATTTTTGAGAATGATAAATTGATCCAAATGGGGATCATTCGATCTCCCAAATATCTAGCTCTAGTTGCAAGAGGAGATAAGGTAGTGAATGACAAAGGGAAGCAAAGAGATGAGTCCCGTGTGAAGAAAGAGCAGTCAAAAGAACCTTCAAGTTCGAAAAGAAGCAAGAAGAATGGCAAAGGCAAGGTCCTCTGCTCTTACTGTGGAAGGGGCTTTCATTCAAAAAGCTCTTGTATGAGAAGACAACTTGATGAAATGGCTCTTCTCTTGAAAAAGCACAACATTTATGTACCTTCTAGCGCAAGGAAGGAATACTCCGAAGAATAAGAAGAAGAAGAAGAATACCAAAGGAAAGGACATGCACTGAAGGCTTGCTGCACATCAGCACCTGTCTTCCACATTGATTTTAGAGCTTCCAACCATATGGCTGCATCCAGAGAATCATTCTCTTCTTTTCATTCCTTTGATGGTCCTAGTATTCAGATGGGAAATAACAGTAAAGTCAAAACAAAGGGGAAGGTATCTATCAAACTTGAACATGGAAGGTTCAAAGATGTGCTATTTGTTCCCTCCCCAGCTTCAAACCTATTATCTGTCTATTAGATGACCCATACTGGATCTCCAAAGCGAGTGATATTTGGTCCTCACTCAGTGGAGATCACAGATATCTCTACTAGGAGCATCATAGCGAAGGGTACTGCAAATCATGCTTCAAAAGAATATGAGTTCTCACATTTCATGCCTCCTTCTAAACCAGTGCACTCTCCGCATCCACCTGCAAGGGAAGGTAAAATAATTGCATCTACTTCTTTTATATCTTCTACTAGTATTGCAGATCCATCTATATCAGTTTATGACGTTGAGATTCAGGGTGACTCAGATCTAGATTCAATCCCTGCTTCCAAACTGGAAGCTAGGAAGATGATTGGAAACTCACCTGACACTCAGAAAGGAAAGACTCTTGCACTATGTCACGCTATTTTACCTCCTTCAGGGAGATGCAATAGACTTCCTGTAATATGTAATATGGCAAGGGCTCAGACTTACTACATTTAGAAGAATGGATATGATCATTCACCTCTTCATTCATTAAGAGACAAAGGTTACATTACTCCTTCCTCCCATCATCATTTTTTGAGAAGAAGGAGAAGTCTACATCGAGGCGCCATAATACTTGTGCACATCACACCATGCATCCTGCCTCCTTAACTAGAGGGAGGGATTTTTTCCCATGTGGTTTTTTCCCCAGCTCCTTGTATTAAGCAGTTACTTTATTTTACTTCATGTAATGGGTGACCAATGGTCTTAGTTACCAGGGCCCACAGTTTTTCCAAGTTAGCATTCAGGGGGGGTGTTAGGATTATTAATCCTCCCTTGTCCAAATTTGGTCATATGTCTAAATTAGGAGTCATGTCTAAATCAGGAGTCCATCCAGTCTATTTATAGTCATTAACACCATTGGGTCCACTTGACCTAATTGGGGCACATATTTCAGTTACTAAAGTGTGGGGAACACTAATTAAGGCTCACTGCCACTGATTGCACTTGATTGCATCAGTTTAGGAGCCTCCTATACCAATCCCTACAATTTAGGAAGCCACTGGGATTGCCAAAACCAACCAAGTCAGTTCACTTCAGTTAATGACTAGTCAAGCTAAGTTAGGAGTCAGTTACATTCAGTTCTAGTCCTCTACATTCAGTTAGCGCTAGGTTTACTTGACTGCACACATGTGGGGTGCATTTATCACCTACCACAACTCAGAAGAGATCACTTATACTGGTTTTAAGTATACATGATTGACAAATCCTGTTGAACATATTGAGCATTGTCGCTCGACATGGAAAGATTATCTGTGACAAGAATGGGTTCATGAATTCATACACACATTGGATATGGTACCAAGGAGTTGGTATACATTGTTGTATTTGCGAAGATGAACTCTTGAGCGTGAAGATCTAGATACAATATTCACACACTCATTTGAGTTTGCAAGTGAACACCCTGCAATTAATGCTGCTCTAGAGATAATGAAGGAAAATATATTTGAAGAAATCCCTGTCGTGGCCATAAACTTCCATCAATGTAGCAATAAAGTACACCATTGGATGGATTGTTACAATGTTACATGAGAACTAGATGATGATGATGTGCTCGATATAAACATACCTAAGTCACATGGTATGCACGCAGTTAAAGGAATTGGCATTTTCAGTGACCAATTCCTAAGTCCACTTAAGATTAAGAAAGTAAATATTTGCTCACCTAAAAATCCAAAGTTTGCCAATATTGGAGATTATTGGGATGATGAGATTGTGTGGAAAATCACTAAATTATTGCATGAATTCTAGGATTTTTTCCCTACTAAATTTTCAGAAATGAAAGGGATAGTTACATACCTTTGAGGCCCACCACAAAACCGATCAAACAACAACAATATAGATTAAATACACAATACAAAGAAAATGTTAAAGCTAAATTGGACTGAATGTTATAGGCAGCTGTTATAGAACCTGTCAAGGAATCAAAATGGATTAGCCCAGTTGTAGTGCAGGACAAGAAGACCTCAGGTGAAGTAAGGATTTGCATCAACCTAAGAAAGTTAAATGATGCTTGTTTGAATGACTTATTTCTGACTCCATCTACAGATGAGGTACTATAGAATTTTGAAGGGAAATAAATGTACACTTTTAGTGATGTATTTTTTGGTTACCATAAGATTAGTATTGCAAAGGAGGATCGAACAAGAATACCTTTGCAATGGAGTGGGGATGTTTCCAATTTACAACAATTCCCTTTGGACATAAGCCTATGCACTTGTGTTTTTTTCTAGAATCGTAGTTGCTTCTTTTAAATATTTTATACACAAATTTCTTGAAGTCTATTTTGATGATTAGACAGTATTTTGACTTGT
Organism: Pseudotsuga menziesii; assembly: GCA_001517045.1. Classification (NCBI taxonomy): domain Eukaryota; kingdom Viridiplantae; phylum Streptophyta; class Pinopsida; order Pinales; family Pinaceae; genus Pseudotsuga; species Pseudotsuga menziesii. The sequence continues at coordinate 11,800 of LPNX010758839.1, read as the reverse complement.
AAAAGAACATATAGAGACCTTGAGAATGTTGTTGGACCATTCTCACCAGTATTAAATTTCCCTCAATTTAAAGAAATGCATCTCTTTCGCACGTTTTGGAGCTTTTTTGGGCCATGTGGTTTGTCGCGACGAAATTTTGGTTGATCCAAAAAAAGTTGCTATCATCCTTGACCTACCACCACCTACTACATTGAAATATTTAAGAGAAACACTAGGACATACGGGGTACAACAGGAATTTTATCAAAGGATATGCATAGGCCACTGATCCGATGGAAGAAATTTTGAAAAAAGATACTAAGTTTTAGTGGATAGAGGAATCTCAAGAGAGTCTGAACATGCTAAAGAACAAGATGGATACTATGCCAATACTTGTGTTTCTAGAATGGGAAAAAACAATTCCATGTTCATGTTGATGCATCGTTTGTTGCCCTTGGTGTAGTACTCATGCATCCTGGTGAAGGATCGGTTGATCACCCCATTGCCTTGGCCAGCAGGAAATTATCAACTATAGAGAAGAATTATACCATGATGGAGAGAGAAGGGCTAGCGATGGTATATGCGATGTAGAAGTTTAGACACTATTTAATAGGTGCACATTTCAAGATGTACAATGACCACTCTCCACTAAAATATTTGGTCAATAATCCAATGTTGGGGGGAAGATTTATAAGTGGCTTCTCCTCTTCCAGGAATTTGATTTTGAGATAATTGTTAAACCCAGTCGGTTAAATTTTGGGCCAAACCATATTTCAAGGATTGAAAGTGGATAAGAACCCACTAGTTTGGAATATAATCTTCCTGATGCACAACTATTTGCAATAACCATGTTTGATGATCAGTACCATGATATCATACATTTTATAAGTACGGGTTATGCACCAAATAAGTTTACCACTGCATAGAAGAAAGAGTTGGTTGTGTGAGATGCAGATTTCCAATTGTTCGTGGGATAATTGTATAAAATGGGTCCATATGAGATTCTTCGGTGCTGCATCTTGCAGCACGAGAACTCGTGGATATTGAATGAAGCACATGATGGTGTGACAGGAGGATACTCTGTAGGAAAATATGCAGTACCCAATATTTTGCAAGAAGGATTATGGTGGCCCATAATGCATGCAGACAATTCATATTACTATCGAATATGTGATGTCTGCCAAAGAACTGAAAAGTCATTTCGAAGAGATGAAATTCCATTGGTACCACATATAACATTACAGAAATTCGATAAACGGGTTGTCGATTTTGTAGAACCTATTATTCTGGCAAGGAAGCGCACAAGAGCATGATATAATATCAGTGTGACCCATTACCTAACCATATGGGAAGACACGGTGCCAGTAAAGGAGTGTACCGCTGTGACTGCTGCAAATTTTTTATTTGAAAATGTTGTGACAAGGTTTAGGTGCCCAAATATTCTAATCAGCAATCAAGGTACACATTTTGTGAATTAATTGATTGAAGAACTAACTGAGGAGTTTCAGATACAACGTAGAAAGACAACACCATATCATCCTCAAGTAAATGGATCTATAGAAGCATTCAATAAGATTCTATAAAATGCATTAACAAAGGTTTACAATGTGTGAATAGATGACTGGGACCAAAAGGTTTCTACAGTATTATGGGCATATCACTTGACGTGTAAGAAGCTAACAAATTAGACTCCAATTTGGTTTGTGTATGGGAAAGAATTTGTCATGCGTATGCAATATATTGCACTGATATTAAGAGTTTTTGTGATCAGAAAAATGATAGATGTTGATGATGTACAATATATATTACTTCAACTAGTACAGTTGGAGGAAGAACGTTTTGCTGTAGTATTTCAACAAAACGTAGAAAAGCAAAGGCAAAAGGTATGGCATGATAAACACATTAAGAGAAACCATTTTGAATTTGGGGATCTTGTTCTTATGTATGAAAACAATTTTTTCAAGCATCCAAGGAAATTGAGAACACGTTGGTTAGGACCATACATTGTTAAAGAAATCATTGATGCAAGAGCAGTGAAGCTAGAAAAATTAGATGGGACAAAGGTTAGATGTAACAAACCAAAGCTAAAACATTAAAACATATATAATTAAACCTAAATAATAAAAAATTATATCTATATTTACTTTATCTTATTCTATTCTCATTTCTTGTGTAACCCTAGAAGGTTACTAAAACACACCACCAAAAGTTTGAGAAATTAAATCCTTAGTGTGAGTAGAGTTCAAGAAAAAATTAATGGTATGCCTCAAATGTTGAGCGATTCCTTAAGAAATATAGGGAAAGACGCACCAGTTTAAACCATTAAATTTACTTAGCATCAAGATACCTCATTTCCATCTTGCAGGTGCCATATCCCTCGGTTCAAGCACCTAAAGAGGGTCTTCAATGGAACTAAAACTCTAAAGTATACATCTGCAAGGGAAAAACAGAGGAAAGTCAACATAACCAATATAACTATAGACCTGTTGGAATTTGTGCAACTTTATAAGCTATTCTTATTGTCCTCCTTGAGGAGTTGAACTTGTTGTAATCATTCATACAAACCCTAGAAAGAACAATGTAAGCCTTAGGGTGAAATCCAACAATAAAAAAACAAAATATAAATTATGAAGTATAAAATTATATTGCCCCCCAAGTGAAGACAGCCCCAGTTAAATTCTGGGTGGGAAAATAGTATAAATAGGAGGTGCCCCTCCTCATTATTCATACAGCATCAACACAACAACTCAGAGAAGTGCCCAGTTATCTGTGAGAGAGAGAAGTTTGCATACACTACTAAAGAAGACTATTTTTAGGGCTTCAATCTTTGGAAAGCATTTCCATATTTTTCTTTTGTTTATTCATTGTACTCGATCTCAAAAGTATTATCTCTACATGAAGGTTGTTGGTTTTTCTCCCATTTGGGTTTCCGAGGTGAAAAATGCTCATGTTATAGTTTTGTTCTTTGTTTATGTTCTATTGATCCTATTCATAAATGCATTTAATATATACTAATATAATCTTAAGAAAATAGAACATGGTATTAGAGCAATGCTAGAAGAATCCATTGTCATAACTCTGTCGGAAACTTGTCGAAACTAGGGTTTCATATTTCAAGGTATTCACTCAACCTTTTGGCAGAAAAAGAGCCTTGGGAATTTTTCTCTAAGGAGTGTACATCTTTTGGTGAAGACATAATTCAATTCTGAGAATTTTCAATTTTGACGTAATTCTGTAGCTGCATCAGAAATTACGGTTTCTAGTTTTAATATACTTTCTCCACATTTTTGGCTCGAGTCTAAATCTACTCAACTCACCTCTCTAGGGCGCATTTATCTCTAGAGTTAGTTTTCCAAAACTCCAACCTTCATTTTTGACCTAGCCTCTACCAAGGTATGAGATCCAGATATTCAATCAAGATGATCAGTATGAAGGTTGAAGATTGTTTGGAAGGGGCTTCCAAATTCATCCCGTAGAAATATAGGGTTCTTCTTCTACTAGAAGAAAATGACCTATTATGGTTTTTAAAGGAAAAGGTCCTAGAACCATAAACTGAAGAAGACAAACATTTCTGGAGAAAGGATGATGTCAAAGAAAGGAGAATTTTAGTGGACTCAATAAGATATCACTTGGTTCCTTGGATCTTAGAAAATAAGATAGCGAGGAGGGTGTTCAAAACCCTAAATAATTTATTTGAACACAATAGCATCAATGTGGCTCTCACATTGAGGAATCAACTGTTTAATATGAATATGACAAAGTCCAAGAATATTGCCTCATAATTCATGAGGATCATTGAGCTCTGGGACAATCTAGAGTCCAGTGAAGACAATCTTGAAGAGAAGGATCTTGTGATGAAGACCTTAAATGATATCCCACCATATTGGGAGTCTTTCATCCAAAATATAAGTGGCTAAACCAAGTTTCCAAAATTTTAACAACTACAGGCAGAATGCACTCAAGAAGAAATGAGAAATGCAACACACCAAAGACTTCATGGTACTCAACATGAGGAAAATCAAGCATTTGTATCTCATTCCAAGAAAGGAAAGAGAAGGGAAAGGAAGTCGTACATTCACAAGCATCAAGAAAAGATAACAAGTCCTCTCCCAAATCATAAGAAAGAAAAGAAGGATCTATCTTAGATGCAATGCTACAGGTGCACGAAATATGGTCATTATGCCAGCAGCTGTCAAAGTTCACATAAAAGGAAGCATGAAGCTTCAACTGCTAATGTATAAGAATATCATCATCACAAGAAACTGAAGAATGAATATTGCACATAATTGTTCTTCATGTCAACCCTATTAGGTACTATTCACACCACTAGTGATACTTGGCTCATATATAGTGGTGCATCTAGACACATGACAGGATATAAAGAAAATCTATTGGAAGTAGTTGAGAAGGATTCTCATCTTCGAGTTGTACTTGGAGATAATGCCAACTACACTATGAAGGGATTTGGGGCTCCCTCCCTCCCGCTAGAGTCTAATTACACTCTACATTTAAGTGATGCTCTATATGTACCCAGCATGAAAAGAAATCTTGTTTCCATCTCATCCTTAGAAGAGAAAGGATATAAAGTAGCATTTTCATATGGAAAAGTACTTTCCTGATAGAAGAAATCAAGCATGGATAAATCCAAAGTAATCGGTATGAGAGAGGAGAGCTTGTATCGACTGAACACTCCATCGGTCTAATCCCTACTCCATGAATCTACAAGTATGGGTGAGCTATGGCACAAAATACTAGCACATCTAAATTACAGAGCTCTCTTAGTAGTGAAGAACATAGTTACAGGTATACCCGTGCTACAGGTAGACTATGATGGAACTTGTAGAGGATGTGCACTTAGAAAGAATGCTAAGAAATCCTTCCCAGATAGTGAGAGCATTTCAAAGAAATATTGGATCTAGTGCACTCTGACTTGTGTGGCCAAATGACAGTTGCCTGATTGGGAGGATATCATTTCTATGTGACCTTCATTGATGACGACTCATGGAAGACTTGTATCTACTTTCTCAAGAATAAGGAATCTGAGGAAGTACTCAGTAAATTCAAGGATTTCAAAGCCCAAGTCAAGAATTTGTCAGGGAAGAGGATTAAGATCGTAAGATTAGGTAATGGTGGAGAATATACCTCTAGGGAATTCAATGATTTCTACAAAGAAGTAGGCATTAATAGGGAGCTTACAACTCCCTCCAATCCCCAGCAAAATAGGGTTCCTGAAAGAAAGAACAGAACAGTTGTGGAGGCAGCCAAAGCTATGATTCATGACCAGCTTCTACCCATGTTCTTATGGGAAGAAGTATCCAGAACAGTTTTATATGTACAGAACATATGCCCACATAAGACAGTGAAGAACATGACTCATGAAGAAGCCTTTATAGGAGTAAAACCAGAAGTAGGCCACCTCTGAATCTTTGCCTTTACAGTCTACATACATGTACCCAAGGAGAAAATGACAAAGTTAGAACCTTCAGGAAAGAAGGGAACTTTCATGGGAGGTACAATGAATATTCAAAGGCCTACGAAATCTATATCCCAGGATCTAGACAGATTGAAGTTAGAAGGCATGTGACCTTTGAAGAGAAAATAGCTGTCATAAAAGGTAGAGAATCAGACATGTAGATCAATGATGAGAAATGGGGAGATCATATTCCCCTCCCATTTAGGATTAATTAGCAAAGAAACATGAGGCCAACAATCCCATTGATCCAGTCACAACAATTGATAGTCCCGAAAATATAGAAGTAGCCTGAAAAATACCTAGATTGGCGCAACAGACCTTGCATGATGCAGATGGGCATGAGGCCCCACCCGGTTATTTACGAGAAATAAAAGACCTAAGAGGTTCTCTAGTTATGTAGCATTGATGAGTCACATCATTGACTTAGAACCCACCAGTTATGAATAATAATCCACACATCAACTTTGGAAGGATGCCATGATGGAAGAATATTATTCCATCAGGAAAAATGACATGTGGGAGATTGTATCGAGACCTGAGGGGAAGTCATATTTAAATTATAGATGGATATACAAAATCAAACATTGAGAAGATGGGATTATTGAAAAATAAAAGGATATATTTTTTTCGATAGGGTTCTCTCAGAAAGAGGGAGTTGATTATGATGAGGCATTTTCTCTTGTGGCTCAATACACTTCCATCAAATTGATCATTTTTATTGCTTCAGCTATGGGATGGAAGCTTCATCAAATGGATGTCAATATTGTCATTCACAATGGTATTATTGAGAAAGAATTATACCTTGAACAACCAGATGGGTTTGTTGTCCATGGAAAGAATTCCGATGTATGAAAGCTAAAAAAGGTGTTATATGGACTCAAGCAAGAACCTCGTGCTTGGTATGGATGGATAGATGGATTTCTGGTGAGTCTAGGACTCAATAAGAGTGATGCAGACCCCAACCTTTACTACAAGGTTGTGAATGATGAGCCACTAATTTTGGTACTATATTTTGATGACTTGTTTCTTACCGGAAATGAGAAATGTATCTTATGGTGTAAGAATAAACTTCCCCTCTGAGTTTAAAATGAAGGATCCTAGATTGATGCACTGCTTCTTGGAATTAGAAGTATGGAAGAGGTAGAAATATATTTTCCTAGGACAAGGAAAATAAACCATAAATATATTTTAGATAATCAGAATTTTGGACTGCAAGTCCATAGCTACTCCGATGGATGCAGACTTGAAGAAGCTGAGGGATTCTGCTTCAGATTCAAATTTGATTGATCCCAATATTATCACCTATTGATTAGGTCCTTGATGTATCTAACGAACACCAAACCAAATATTTGTTTTGCTGCGAATGCTCTCAATCAGTTCATGTGCAAACTGAGGTAGATTAACTGGATTGCTGCAAAACATGTGCTCATATACTTACATGGAACTATGGGATATGGTCTACAAAATGATTCATAATGTGACTTGAAATTGCAAGGGTTTACATACTCATATTGGTTCAGATGCTCTACTAATAGGAAGAGTAATTCAGGATGTTGTTTCAGTTCGGGTTCTACAGTTATTTCATGGTGCAGTAGGAATCCTAACTCAATAGCTCTCAGTACTGCAGAGGGCTAGTATATGGCTGCTAGTTCAGTAGCCTGAGAATAAGTTTGGGTTCATAATATTCTTACATGACTATTTGTACATATTCTAGAGCCAGCCATGATTCACTATGATAACCATATTTGTGTGAAGATGTCTGTGAATATTGTATTTCATGAAAATTCAAAGAACATATAGATTTGGTATCACTTCATACGTGATATGGTGTGGAAAGGTGTGGTCGATGTTGTACAGGATAATTCACCTAATAACCTAGGTCTGGGGGGTTACCAACATACTCATAACTTGCAGAAAATTTGACTCTAAAAGCATAGAATAGGAAATAGGAAAGTAGAAGGACTTACTTGTAATAAACGAAGGTTGATCCTTGCTATCTTCTTCCTCTCTGATCCACTTCCAAAGTCTCCAGGATAGTTCCTCCTTTACCTGTTAATAAACACTCTTCCAGATACAAAGCAATTCATATATATAGATGCAGGTTAGGCAAATCATATATCATATTGAAATGTAAATATTTACCGTAATCCACAAGATATGAACCACATATGGAAGAAGTAATATCTTTATTAACAATAATAGAAAGAGTTTAGGTTACAACCCAATGTCTGAACAAGGACTCCTCTATCACCAAAGGACTCTGAGTTTCTCTTCTCCAAAGATTTCTGTAGACAATCCACCAGCATAAATTTGCTCTCCAAGTATGTATCTCTAACACCCTCCCCAAGGCCTCTATTTATATGGATGAAATGAGGCAGTTCTCGAAGGTTAGGGAGGTTGTGGTAGTTAAGAAGATTAAGTTAAATGAGTAAACTAATCTTCCATTATCGTGTGGTTTTATGTTTTAATGTTGAGGAAACCATTCGCGGGTCTGTAGTAGAGCAACCCACGAATGATTCGCGACTATATAGAAGAGCAACCTGCGAATACAAGGATTCGCGAGTTGCTGCACATGAGACTCGCGAATGATGCACGAGTTGCCAATATAAGGAGTCACGAATACAACTCAACAAAGGTAAAATGGCAAAGTAATCAGCTAGGTATATAAGTAATGTACTTCATCATAAGACAAGGTATAATGAATATGGGCAACCTCAATCCATAAGTGTCCTTTTGTGTGCTGACATGAGGGATATCAGCACTCAGACGGAGAGGTGCCATTCAGGTGTATAACAGTTGAGCTATAGTATATTCCAAGAGATGACCATACTGCATATGTTCTCACCAAGCATCTTCCCATAGTGAGATTTTGAATATTTTCATGGAAGACTTGGAGTAGAAGAGAACATATCCCTTCTTGAGATGGATAGATGTATGAGAGACACTTACCATACCTTTTCTGAGGTACCTATGCTCATCCAGTTTCTCAACCAGGTATGGGAGAAATACCATAGGCATATGATACACACAACTAGTATATGATCGAGTTCACATAGGTGCCTTTACTCATCCACGTCCTCAGCCAGTTATGGGAGAAATATCATCTACAGATGAGTCGGACAGGTAGCAGATGAACATGTGATTTCACAAGTACCTCTACTCATTCAGGTCCTCATCTAGGTATGGAAGTACCCCATCGAAAGATGAGACAAACATGTATATGTTCGTGCACATGTGCTCATCCAATATTCCTACCCAGGTGTAATGTCGCTGACCCTCTGACCGGCAAATAGGACAATACTAAACCATCAAACAGACCGAGAAACTAGCCCCATGAACATGAACATACATAAAATGCTTAAAATATCAAAAATACTAAAATGCATAATCATACATATATTCAGCGGAAGCAAAACAACATTCATTAATACACTTGTTCATCATAGTTCATTAAGAGTAAACATAATTGCAGGCAAGAAATAGACAAGGATACTTATCTCATAAAGAACTTGTCCCGCAACCAGCTACGTCGCTGCAATGTTCCACCCAACCATAGGCTAGCGTGCTCATCAATCTCTTAGCAACACTACCACCCCCAAGCTGGGCATGATTCCTCAAGGAATAAGGGTCAAAGTAGGCTTACACATAGCCAAGGTACACCAATCAACCAAACCCACACAGTAGGGTTTAACAGGCCATCAAGGAGCTAGGAAAGGATAAATGCTAAGCTGGTGGCCTCAAACACCATTTTTCTCAAGCATACCCAGCCTCTAATCCTACTCTCAATAGTCCGAATACCAACCACTACATACCGCAGCAAAAAAAATAGTTTACAGCTCTGTGAAGAAGATGAAGACAACAAGGTGACAACCCTAAACAAAAGGGTGAACATGGCTCAAGTCCACAAGATAACTTAGAGTTGTTCTTTGCCCTAGCGTGGCCAAAAAAAACTCACCAGCAACCCAAAAAGGCACTTGCACACACAGCAACCCGAAACTAGGGGAAGACAACAACCCCAATATCACAATGAAATGATGGCAAAATTACACAGTTTGCAATTAGGAAAGAAGCCAAACTCCCAACATGGACAGGGGAAAACATACACACACAACAAAACTCCAAAAGGATGTTTGCACACGCAGCAACCCAACCAGGGATAGATCAACAACCCAATCCCATAAAGAAACAATGGAATAATACACAGTGTACAGATGAGGAAGGAACCGATTATGAATCTATGCGTGAGGGTAAAAGGACACAACAAAAAAAAACCTGCGAATGAATAGATCATGACCACGGTTCCATGGTGGAGTAAATAGAACGCTGCACAGTCTGGTAATGGTAGAAGATACAAACTCCTTGCATGAATAGGGGGATGGCATATCACTCAAAATCCACAAAAAAACACCCCAAAGTGAATAATCACAACAATGGTTTACAGTCCGACAATGGAGGGGTCACAACACAAACTTTCTATCTAAACACAAGGAAGAACATTTTCTTTGATTAACAGGGTGGTGTGTGAAAGCAAGAGTGAACCCAAACAAAGGGACGTGGAACCTTTTATCTCAGCCCGCGTGAGAGGAGATGAACAAACTTGCGATCAACCTAGTGGGCAGACCATCCTCTACCCAGAAGGCACATCGTGGAGAGTGGGTGTAGGTATGAGCATGTTTTTCCTACCAGCTAATCATTGTCCCTCCTAACAACATAAAACTAAGGTGGTGGTTTAAGGAGACAAAAAGAGAGTGGCAACATGTGGCTTTTCCCTAGGGGTCCAGGTTTAGCAATCCCCCCCCTTACCCTTGGGAATCATGCCCTTTTCATTTAACATTGCACTGTCATAGATAGTTGTAGGTTTAATTAAATTGATGTGTGTATTTACATGATCCCAAAGCTATAATATGTTGGATAGCATGATATACCATTGGCAAGGATCCCTATTACCGAAACATAACACAACCAAATTGAAGGTGGGGCTTTTTCCTTTAGCTCCTCACCATGATTAATTACAAAATATACATCATGTACCATTTAATGTAAATGGGGTCAAAACTGGGGTATTACAATCCCCTCCCCCTTGGAATAACACCGTCCTTAGTGTTCCAATACATATACAATTTGCACATCAAAATTTCAAAATTTTGCAAACCTGTCCCATGTTCAATTATTTACTCTGAATGTTCAAGACCAAGCCCCACAGCTTCCTTGTGTTTCTCCTATTAGTTCTCAACTCTTGTCTTATCCCGAACCCTAGGAACTTTGTGGTTGCTGCCATATTCATGTTCCCTCATGGGACAGTACCGGCGTAAATGATGTCCTCCGCATTCCTAGCATTTCACTGGCTACTTCATCTTTACTTGCTCAATTTCCTTTTAGTATTCATTCCTGGACCGTTTCTCAATGGATCGCTTGGATGAATGTCCCATCATTGATCCACCTTCCTTTCCAGTGTCGATTGATCCCAGAAGGCTTTTCACCTCCCTTTACAAACCGATGGAGTCTTGCAAAATCTGGTGGTTCATTTCATTCTGCCTTTTCTATATCTTGAGCATCTCTCCAATATTTTCTTGGGTCCTGGAAATCATTTGAAGGAGAATTCCATCCAAGTCCAACAACTTTTGGTCTACCACCATGATCAACGTGCACCATTGGATTTCACCTTTCTCACCTGCGAAATGCATCATTGAAATTCAGTTAGACCAAGCATAATATAGGCATTAATATCAGTCATTTAATTGCCCAATTGTCATGACAGTCCAGGTCTTATAAAGGAGACTTTCATATTTTTCATGCCTTCCCAATAGGCACATGAGCTCATTCATGTCCATTATTGGGTATGGAATTAACCATTCCAGCATTCAAAATTTACTCTAAGAAATTACACACATTCTATTTCCAGTCATACATGCATTCAACAATCTTTTTTTTTCACAATGCATAAACATACATACATACATACATACATATATATATAATCAAAAGGAAAGGGAGAGAAGCAAGAGTTTTTTTTTCCTCTTTGTTTTGTTCCATCCTAGAACCCACACCACCGCTATGGATTTTCATGCTCTTAGCCTCTTTCAATTCACTATGAATGTTGTACCAATCCCTCTTGGTCATGACACTTAGTGTCTCCGTTCTATTTCAGACCTCTAAACCATGGAGCCTCCCCACATGGCTTGTCTTGGCCGCTAGGACCTTCACAGTCTTACTAGCACCTTTTTCATCACCGCTCATTCTGAGCTCTTTAGGACAGTCACATGTCCACATGCACCCCTAGGATGCTCTCATAGTCCTCGCTCCCAGTGATACCTATATCCAAACATTGAATAGATTCACCTGTTTAGTT
>LPNX010758822.1:307912-328532 GCA_001517045.1 Pseudotsuga menziesii | reverse complement strand
CCCCGGACTCTTATCTTTCTGAAAACTGCCAATAACCTCCTTTAACTCTTCTTCATCCACAGGTCTCATCAGTCTCCTATTATCCTCCTCTGCAGCAAATCTTGGAAACATCTGTGCCACCCGAATAACCTCCACAATGGATGCCTGAGCAGGCTCCCTAAATAAAGTTTCAAAGTGGGTAACCCCACATCTGGCTTTTCCTACAAAATCATAATGTTCGACCCCTTCACCATCTCTCAGGCTCCATATAGTATTTTCAGCTTTCCTACCCCTGGCATATGCATGAAAAAATTTTGTATTGTCATCACCACATTCCAGCCAAATCGCCCGACTCTTGAGTCTCCATTCTTCCTCCTTTTCCATAAGCAAAGTGTTCCTCCTACCCTCCAGTGAAACCATAGCTTCTTTAGATTCCAAAGTCAGTAAACCTCCACCAGCCCCTTCATAGATCAGTGCAAGGTCAGCTTCAATCTTCTTTAGTTCAGCATCCTCACGCCCTCGTTTGGCTTTGGCCCATTCCTTTACCTCCCCTTTGAGTCTTTTAATATTCTCAGCAAATTGAAAGGCTGCAGAACGATCCAGGGTCTCATCATAAGCCCTCCAATGTGTCATAACAAGGTTTTTGAAAGATTCATCGTGGAGCCAAATTTTATTAAACTTCAGAGGGCTAGGGGGGTTGGTTGGCCCATTTTTTATCTCAAAAAAGATAGGGAAATGATCAGAGTTTCCCCCACATCCAACCCATTGCCTGACCAAGAAAAACCTGTCCACCAACTGCTCTGCCACCAGGAACCTGTCCAACCTTTTCGCCACCCTAGCTTCACCTCCCTTGTTATTCCGCCAGGTAGGTTTCAGCTTAGTAGGCTCAATGTCCAGTAATTTGTTTTCTACCAACCTATGGAGAAAGAAACCAGCTTAAGGATCAGCAATTGCATGTGGGCCCCAAATTTCAGACTGTCCCAGAGTGAAGTTTAAATCACCACCCACCACCACCGAGTCACCTCTGATAAGCGGATCCTGGAGCAACTCATCCCAGAAAGGGGCACGATTCAAATATGGCCCATAAACATTAAAAATAGTGAGATTAGTGCCCAAATCAATAAACAGAAGATCAACTCCCAGAACAGAGTCTCTCCCCCAAGCATTCACCAACTTCGCCGAACTTAGCTTCCAACCCACAGCCAAGCCCCCAGAACGCCCACGGACATCCAGCGTCACGAAGGACCATCCAGCCAGCCAAAGTTCTAGCTTTTCCTTAATGACATCACCTAAACCTAAGGTCTCTTGAAGCAAAATCACATCAGGGTGTTCAAGAGTAAGCACCCTTTTGAAGGCTGATTTCTTTTTGGGTCCAGCCAAACCCCGACAATTGAAAGACATAACCTTCATTTCCGAACATGTCTCCGGGCATTCACCGCTCTAAGTGCCCTTTCAATGGAGAGTTGTTTCCCCTCCCGCGGATCAACCTTGGCCCGGGATTGAGCCTTTGATAGATGAGAAATTCTACCCCTTCCCTTCCGCACCGGCTGTTGATCTTTCCCCAAACCCCCCCCAGACTTTTTCAGGCTAGAACGAAGGAAATAACCAGATTCAGAGCTCTCAGGAGAAGAAAGTAATGGGTCCTCACCCCCCCTCCCAGGGTCCGGCTCAGGGTCCAAAGATAAATCCGACATCGAAGGGGCAAACTCAGTTGAAAGAGAAACGGAGGGTTCTACAGGTATACCCCCCAAGGCCTCTGAAACCCTAACCCGATTAACCCTCGAAGAAACAAACCCATCACATGGTAGACCCGTTAAAGACAAGTTCTTAAGCCCCGCCACCCAGTCTAAACCAGCCAAAGAGCACTGATTTATAATCAAAGATAAAGAAGGGGAGAAGGATAAAGAAGAATTACCCGGGATTTGAAGCCCCAGATTAACCTCTGCTTCCACTGGTTCTGTGAAAGAGGCCACAGCAGTCTTCGATGGGCTGTCAGCACGAATAACCGGTTCACCTTCAGATTCTTGACTGATAGGATCCGATTCCTCAGTAGTCTTCTCAAACCCCGAATCCTCCGACACCATCAAAGGTTCCATAAGTACCTCCTCCACCGGAGTTCCATCCGAGACAGACTTTTTCACCCCACCGTCAAAGGTACGCAGCGGCAGATGACATTCCGAAGCCGGATGACCATATGCTCGACATCTCCTACACCTGAAGGGTACATTTTCATAATCCAGTGACTGAGTGATGATATCCGGTCCCCAATCCAGCTCAATGTTCTCAGGAAGACCCTCTCGAATGTTCACCTCCACCAGGATACGAGCCACTTGTTTGTAGTGAGTCTCCAAGTAAGACATGTCAGCTTCCAGAAATTTTCCAATTATATCCCCAAGATTCCTGAAATGAATAGGATCCCAAAAGTGAAGGGGCAACCCAGGAAGCCGAACCCATAAAGGAATCAAATCCACTCTCTCCCGACTAGCATCGAAAAGTGGATGCCAGGGCTTCAATAGAACAGGTGATTGACTCATATGCCAGTTTTTGTTCAGGATTAAACGCAAATCTTCCTCGGACTTGACCACCACTGCAAACCAGCCACGGAGCAGCATATCCACCTCTGGAGAATAACCCAGGATCACCTTCCAGGTTCCCTCCACCCAATCCACCACCGTCTTTCGGGCTAAGGTCTTTCCCATGACCCTACCCACCAGTGTCCTCTGTGACATAACTAAAACCTTATCCCACGCGATATCATCCCCCACCGCGTATCTGCCCACTGATCTAGACTTAACCCAACTCCGTTTGCGTCTCTTGGAAAAACCCTTTACCTTCTCCACCATCCCAGGCGGCTGGTCATCCCCACCCTTCGACAGTCCATCAGCTCGAAGAGGACTCGCGCACCCCGTGTGTTCTGAAACGAACAAAGATCCCCTCCAGTGCCCATCGATACCATCGCCCCCTTTACCACAAGCCTGCTCAACTTGCCTGGCCACCCCCGCTGCCGCAATGCTATCAAAACCTTCCACAGCCTCAAATCCTTCCTCCAAAAACGGCACCGGAAACCCTAGTTTCCTTGAAAAAAATACCCCAGCTTCCGGCCATCTCGAGCTACCCAGCAAATCGTCCTGCAGCCCATTGAAAACCTCAGAATCCACCAGGGGCAGTCTATGAGGTGAAAATGTGAGAAACTCCGAAGGAGAAAAGTCCGTAACCGATCTCTCAAGCCCATAACCGGACGGTCCAGTATCAACAGGTCCCGGCCCCGGGAAAGCCTCCAAAAACCCCTTTGAACCTCCAGCTGGCACACTCCACACATCCTGAGCCTCCAGGTGGTCGCTGGAATAATCAACCATCTCCAAATCCTCCATCACAATCAGCACAGCTTAAGAGAAGCAAGACCTGACAAACTAACTGCAGCAACCCCAAGCCGCTAGCCTTCTGGAAACCCTATCAGGCAAAACACAAAACCAAAACCCCCAACACAAACGCCGGGTAAAGGAATATGGTCATCGGGAAAACAAAAACATTCATGATGATGGGTACAGGGGTGGTACGGTCAGAGCGACCCACCCCCCTGCCAACCCTGTACCTTCTGATCACCTTTGGAGCTTCCTCGACCGCGCCGCCATCAACCCGAGATAATTATTGGATTTGCAAAATAATATTATAACATTAAAATATAATCTTTTATGATTATATTCACCAAACTAAATGTTGGTTGCCAAGTATTTCTGCCAGGTATCTCTACTCGAACAATTGTTTATCTGGCTCCATTTTAATGGATGTGTACTTGCATCTTTTTTACCTTATAGACCTTGCACATCAATGGTCATATAACGAGAGAACAAAAACTGAAAAGTGGAAGGCAAAAATTGTCCCTACAATCGTCCATATCTTGCTTCGCATTACTTCAATTCCAACCAAAGATTCCAATACCTTCTTGATTTCTGCTAGAGTGGGTTGCTTTTATTTAATCCCTTCCATTCCTTCACTAAATGCGTCAACCTTATAGAACATGGCATTCTGACAAACCGGGAGCACATACGAAATACGTACTCGACATGGCATGTATATTGCATCCCTTCATCCACTCTTGATGAGCCAACATTTGGAGATGAGGATACCAATCATAACATACATCCTGACATGAATGAATGACAAGTTTTGTCAAGATAGTCCCTATAGGCAATATCCACATCAATGATATTGACATGCTTGGCTTCTGAGATTTTGGCACCAACCATATATGGAATCATCCACAAATATCAACACACACATTGGAAACTACACCAAATTACATTGACTACAACCAAAGGAATGGAGAAGTTGAATACGAGATAACACTCCCCTACCTACTTTGACAATCAATCCATCTCTTTGCAATGAACATTCTTGCAAACAATAATAACAAATGTATGCTCCAAGCAAATGTTAGCTATGCCTATTGCACGATTTGTCATAGATTTCACCAATGGTCCATATGCACAACAAGATGACAACCATTAATTAGAAAAAATAAATATTGCTAAGTGTGGGGCAACAAGTAATGTTATCTTGTAATTTATGGGTCCAATGAGGAGTAGTCAGATGTGCACTTGGAGTGGTCATGCAAATGTATAAACACCTAGATCTAGCCCTCCTAAGTTGTCAACCTATGTTGTCATGGAATTTGATAAATACATTAGTCCTCCATAAGACCAATCTCAACCAAAGCACACACCGATTCCACTCATAAATCAAAGTAACAAGAAACAAATTCTCCTCAAGATGGCTTGGGGGTTGACTATCCATAAATCCCAAGGATTGACATTAACAAGGTCAGCCATTGACATTGACAACACTAAACATCAAGGCTTGACCTTCACGACAATGTCACGCACTACAACATTAGATGGAATGCGAATTGCACCATCATTCTCCTTCAATTGCTATGCAAATATGAAAGACACTTCATATGTTACACTTTGCAAAACAAAAGAGTCATGCCTTCATTCTTTGTCCCTTTCACACTTAATTATATCCCTGAATGCCTACACTCACTGTAACAAATGAAAATACCAATACTTCTAGCGAGTACAATGAGACTCCAACTTAATAACTCTAATTCTAATTATATTGCATAAACGACTCTTGATATAACATGACTGTTATCGAAATAAAGAGATTTAAAGGCATCAAATGTGTGTATGGCATATCACCTCACAACGTGGCCATGTTCGTTCCTTTCACAATCGTCCCATCGTCCATGTCATCGTCACTTCCACCTTCAACCTTACCACTTCTGCAAAATAAAATGAGAAGGAAACACTGGGAATGGGGATGGACCACGTAGGAAAGTCCACCACTCCCACGACGTGGATTGATATAAAATACAACTGATTGGAAACGTGGACACCAAGAAAGCCTGACATTTATCGCCGCAAAGAGTACCTACGTGTACTCACTGCACGAAATTGTGTGTGCATCTTCCACGTGGAGAACTATTTCTGTTGGTTTGGTGTGACCCATTCAAGGCATTCCGCGCCGTGGAAATCCATATGTTTTTAAATTGATTTGATTTCAGAGAGTTTCAATGAAATATCTCTTTTGGGATCTACCTCTGAAAAGGAGGATGCTTGCCTTTTGGAAATGATTAGTGAAATGATTATGATGACCAAAGGTGTTACTGTTTATTATTGACTATGCTTTCTATCAAACGCAATTCTTGACTCGACGGTTGTAACTAAATAAAAAATAAACAATCTCTCCTTGGAATTAATCATTTAAGCTAAATTCTCTCCTATTTGTTTTTGTACACGTGCCGAAGGGACTACTTTTTGTACACGTGTCGATCATCCAGTTGAAAAGGACCTTGATAGTTGTTTAGGGAGCATTTAAGCTTTTCTTTTTTTTCAATATGGGATTCCATACATATAAATTAGCTGGTAAAGATGGGGCATAGAGAGTACTTTTCACGCGAAGGACAGGGTGTGTGTCGGATGTGACATTCGTGGTTGTATCCTACTTATTATTTCTTCTAGGTAGGGAATTATGTATTCGATTAGTTTTAGGTATTTGACTCACCTTAAATCCAATTTTTTATGTTATAGTTTTATCTTTAAATTAAGTTGTTTTATTATGTTTTTTTGTTTCCATCTTTTAATTGCGAGGTTGTTTTTTTATTTTGCTCAGGCTACAACCTGTCTGACATCTTTCGTTGCATTCAATGTAACCCTTACAACCTGAGTGACATCTCTTGCTCCAGTAAATGCAACCCTGACACCTTTGGCTACAGTCGAACCCTGCATGCATGCAACACTCCATCCGGAAGCCATGCTTGCTCTGCATAGGATGCAAGGTGGTGGAAACCAGATGCTATACCTGGGTTCTGGTCATTCCATTGCTGCAATCCACTTCATTTCAAATTTCACTCATTGAAAGCTTTGTGCAGACAATGAATTTACAACATAAATTAATATATGCATCCTCAATCTTGTCGTTTCACAATGGATCTTCAAAGAGTTGTGGTTGTATTTCTTGAATGTCTGTCATCTCTCTCCGTAGATCACTACCAACATTTTAAGCACCTCAAGGAGTGTTTCTGGTTGATCCAAAAACTGTATGAGATGAGACTTTATATATATATATATAACCTGTCATTGGCATCGGTCAAGTATGAATCCCATCATTGGGTTATTTGAATGGGATTTCTCTGTAGCCAAGTGGATGACTGAAAGCATTTAAGGCAATTCCCCATTCTTCCATTCTCGTGCCTCCCTCCAACCATCCATTAAGGTTGTAATAGCATGTCCCTAGATGGCTACTGGTATAGTATTTTTGGATTCTATAGTGTTTACTGGATGTTCCTAGGGTTCCGTTCTTTAAAGGGTAGGCCCTCCCTAAACTCTCAGGAAGATGGCATATAGAGTGAGCTCCACGGTAGAGACATAATCTTTCCTTGAAAAGGGTCCCTTAGCATGTTTTGCACGTTGCAAAGATTTGTAAGGCAAGACCAAGGAATGAGGAATCTTACCCGCGATAGGATTAAAGTTGTGCTACAGTGCCCAAAAAGAGAATATAATTGATGAACTACCTTGCCCAAACTTGGAGCTATCGATGAACCAGGTAAGGCCAGGTTTTCACTTGAGAATTGACCAGTCACTCACAAGGGCGGCCAAAGATGCCCAGTAGCAAGGGCAACCAAATATGCCAACTATCCTTAGCCATTGGTTTTTTAGGCTCAATTGCGATGGTTCTATAGAAGGAAAATCAAGTTTATTCCTAGCGAACTGTAATCATTTTATCGAGGGGAAATTATGTGTTTAGCTCAGCAAACTACGATGTTATTTCAAGTTTAAAGGTCAACATTCTAGCGTTACAGGTCCAGGTACTAGTACAACCAATAGCAAGGGCAAGCCACAGAGTCATAGCCAAAGTTGGATAGTAGAGATAATCTTTCTTTACCGAAGTGAGAGAACTTATAACAACAACCAAATATGACTTATTCATTGTACCAAGTATTTCTACCAATTATAATTAGGTATTTACCACATACGGTGTAAGTCTTTAGGATAGAGGCAAGCCAGAGAGAAAGCATGTGTCCATGGTGTTCCCACGAGCCATCCATAGATGCAAGAAAGATCTAAGGTTGCCTTTCACCAAGAGAATGAGGAGATGCAACAACCGGTTTGGCAAAGGAATGAGGACCGTAAGAAGGCGGAGTGCTTTGCATCATAGGTTTGTGTTGCAACAAATGGAGATGGTGTGGCAACAGGTACAACCATTGTGGTTAGGATTGCCAAAGCTAATGCAGACATTGTAGGTGCAAATTCTTTCCCGAGCTTCGGCACCACCAGTGATATCACTACTAACAAAAGAGACCTCACTATCTTCTTTGGCCAAACAATCCCATGAAACCACTGGTAATGTATACACTTCCATAAACATTTTACTTTTCTATACAATGTTTGTTCCCTTAGAATTGAATTCATTTATTCAAAATTAAAGTTAAAAGGAATTTTAACAACAATATGAACAAAGATAAAAATCACTTGAAAATGACAAGGGGTATTTCGTCGATTTCTACAAGGAGCGGAAAGTGAAAGAGCAATTTCTCAAATAGGTGTTTCATCTCCTCAATTCATCCAGTAGTGAAAGAGTATAATGCCTGCAACAAAGTGCGGTAGGAAATTAACTTGGTCTTGTCCAGATTCCCCTAATCCACAATTTTACTCTTATTTTATTTCTTTTAAAATTTCTTGCTTAATTGGGACATTATCTTCGTAGCAATGGTTGGTGTGCAGTTCTTTAGGATCTATTTTGAGTTGTCTTCGGCTCATCTGTGATCAACTCCCACACCATATTCCTTTGAGCTAAAAATGTCCCCAATTGCATGCTCAAGTCTTCAGTAGCTTGCCTACATTACCTAAATGAATATCCAATTAATCATGGTAATGTCATTACACTCAGCTATACGAAACTATTCCAAAATGATTTGAAAAACACCATATTGAGTAACCTTCTCAAAAATTTCTTACACTGAAAAGTTAGATTACATAAATTTAAAAATTTAAAAATTGATTTTGATAGTAAAATAAAGATTATGGAGGATATATTTTATGAAATTGGTTGTAGAAAATTAAGAGAGTAGGACATTACAATTTTCACATCAAGTTGTTTGTTCATGGACACAAACAGGTAAAATTTATTTGATTTTTATATGCCTAATGCTTATTCATATACAGACACTCTGACATTGCATCACATGGGAGACTCGATTTCACGTCCTCTTCTACGAAAACCACAGATTTGGCCTCCATTTTCTCCATTTTCTATAGCACAAAATGAAAACAATATTTCCATCTTGTCCAACATCTCAACAACCGCCTCTTGGCACTGGAGCGAGCACTGGAAGATCCTTTCAGTGCTGGAGAGCACCATGGTAAGCACCATACACTCAAACCACTACCTCCTCTCTTAACCTATGATCGCGAGTTCAAGGCCTCACCAGCTTTCGAAACATGTCGTGGGAACCAAGTTTCATGACATGCTTTTAGAAATCCACATGGCAGCAGTAACCTCCATGTGTTATGTTCCTTGTGCTTCGAGCATCTTACTTACTTTCTTTATTTTTTATTATTCTTAAAACGACATATATATAATATTAAAAATTAGAACAGATAGATACTCACCTCAATTATTGATACGCGTAGCCATCCGGATTGGACACTAACTCATTAGACCTATTCGTTCCTATAACTGTTACGAGATCGGACATATTTCCAGGGACTGCATCTGAATGGCTTTCGCAAAGAAGAAATCAAGCAAGAAAAAACATTTCACTAATTAGTGCATTCCAAAGGTCGGATACAATGATCAATTAATGAAATAAAAATCTAGTTGCTTGGGAATCATTTATGATTATATATTTTATAGACTCAAGAGGTGATTATGACTATATTTTATAGCCACACTTTTCTTTACAGCTTAACAGGAACTCACTCAAAATGATTTCGCATTTAATGATCCAGCCAAAAGAAAAAAATCATATGACTACCACCATAGTAGCTTCCACAAACAACAGGTGAAGCAAGAACAACCTTCAGGAATAAAGAATGTAGAATGTAGAAATTATAGGCATTTTGTGAGTCATTTCATCCATGAAATAAAATATGAATAAATTAAAAGTCTAATTTCCTTGAGAGTCAAATTCCTTGAGAGTCAAATTCTATCTATACATTTTCCTCATATAACAGGCTTGGCAAGAAAAACACTCAAAATACTTTCACACTATATAATCCGGACATGATAAAGGAAAATTAAAAAACCCTCACGGCTAAACAAGGAGATACATTTTTTCCCGGTATGGAAAAGCTATTGACTGAACATAATTCTAGTTCTACAACTAATGCATCTGAACAAAGCTGGAGCCCCCGCGTATTGAGTCAATAATCTTGTCAACTATAGAACTCTAGTCAAGCAGATAGGAAGTTTAAAATAAGTCGTTCGTCTACAGACTACTTGACTAAGGCAACCCAAACGTTTTGCGAGGGTCTTTAGTAGCTCTTCCATCTGACATTCCTTAAGCATTGCTCACTCTATTGGGAAGCCTTTACTAGTATACGAAAGAGTGTTGCAAAAAAATCCAGATTAAGAGATATTCTATAAGTTACTTCAATTTATGTAATGTGTAATAAGACAATTCTACCTATATATTTATGCCTGCAATAATGACTAAAGCCTAATATACACAACATTTGTGAGATATTCAACGGAAATTCATTTCACTAACTATTTTTGCACAAACAAAGAATAATCAAATCTGGCACTACAACTCTAAAGTTCATGCAAGTCTCTGAAACCAATTTTTCTAATGACGATAAAATATGGGATCAGATCTCAGAAGCTCGTGCAAAGCATCTTTCTCCAGGATATATTTTAAACACGTGTGAATGGCACCATTAAGGAGATATAATCAACAACGAGACCAAAAATAACAGTATGAAATAACTTCTTGGAACATTATTTGGATGATCCTGGCGATGACTATATAGTTGTCGAGTAGTCTTGGTGATTCTATAATACCTATTAGTGAATTTATCAATTGGGTTAATTTCTCCTTTGTTGGGGCTTTACTTGTAGAGGATTTTGTTTATTTTAATATACTTAATATAAGTTTAGGATTTTGTTACATTGGGTTGGCAACATATATTTTCTAGAAGGTTTAGTTGAGGTGCCCTTAAAACCATAGGAATCCATTTGCAAGCACTTTTCATTTACTTCAACAACTCAAAAGAAACATGTATTTTTGTTGTTATATAGTAATTTTAAAATTTACCAATTTTGTTTGTTATAATAAGTTCATAGATGTTCCACAAAATGAAGATTCAAGCTTTAAGAATGAACTAATATTAACATTTGCTAACCACTTAATTTTATGATTTAGAGATTTCTAAATAGTTTTTCGGTAATTTTTTGGTAACTTTGTTTGTGCTCCAACTTGTCTCCTCCAAACGTTTGTTCTGCGGGATAATCTCTGTTAGCTTTCCCAAAGTATATGAGATTAGATGGACCTTTTTCGATCCAAAAAAAACAATTATTATTCGAGATTGATCAAGAATTACTACATAAACCTTTGGTTGTATCAATAAAAAAATACATTATACATATTACAAATTCAGTGGCAGGGAATATGCAGCTTTGATGCTCTTTATCCTTGCTAGTAATGGATATTATGTTTAACTATATTTTCGTTTCATTCCTATATGATCGGAGCGATGCTAACCACATATAATATAATAGCTTGTCAACTCAATAACAAGACCTACGAGTTGGCAATGTCATGTGTTATTGCTGAAAAAACTAGTTTTTAAATTTAGAAACACACGGAATACATGTATGAGATTATCCTTATACCAAAGTATTATGTAGTTGTTTAACTTAGACCTTAGAGAGTTTAGTAATTGGGTTTACTTGATTGGTTTCAACTTGGTTTGAAGGTGTGACGATGAAAGTGAATCTTCTTTGCTTGGTAATACTGGGATTTCCTCTATCCTTTTACTGGAAGCTAACATTAACAACATGCCTTCCAATGTATAATCACTATGTAAACTTCCCAAAATACCTTGCTACTGGATATCTACAATTAGTAAGACAAGAAGAACTACCTACGCAAACAAGTTTCCTTGGCATTGATAGCCAGCTATTAACTGACTATAATTCCATCATTGATTTTGCTCAAATGAAAAAGTAGGAATCTCAATCGAAGCACTAGAAAAAAATTTGGAACTTTAAATCATAAACCAAATTGTGTTCTTGGATATTTAGTGTGGAAATTATTAATTGTCTCTACTATAAATATTAAATTTTCATTTGCAGGAAAAGATTAAACAAATTTGGTATCAACTTGTTCATAACAGTAGCAATATCTAAGCTTTTAAATTATTCAAGCGGAGTATCGTCAGATTCGGGATAAAGATTCATGTCTCTCTCAAGATCTCAGCTCCAGGTGGGAAACTCATGCCCATTTTATGGCCCCGAATGTGTTCCCGCAATCCAATATAGAGTTTAAGTACCGTCTTTATATGATATATTTTACCGACCCTGTGTCGAGAGGGGGCATCAACTATAAAAAAACGACCATGTGGAGCCCAACAACCCACATGGATTTTACATCCCAGCTTTAGAAGAAGGTATTTTGTAATCGACACTAATGAATAAAGTCAAGAATGGATGAAATAGAACAAATACAGGTCGAACCAATGGAGGGCTTGGGCCTACTTGAACCAATTCTTATCAATGAGAACCGTAAACATGGTTCAACGTCTTCCTTACTAGATTCCTAGTCCGAATAAACTATAGATATATATGCAATCTCATATATAGCATATTCCACTTCAACATGATTTATGGCATGTGTTTGCTGAGCTAACCATTAACTTGATCAACACTATTTCCCAACACTAGCGCATAAAATTATGGGTTGGGGAGGCTCTTACTGAGAACTTAGCTCTATCCAGTAATAGGGTTACAGATCAAGTCACAAAAGGAAATGACACATCAACAATATCATTTTTCTAACGTGAAGAACGATGGTTGAGTGGGGAGATAACTAAGATAGTCAAGCCTTTGTACAGGCCACCCATCAACAAATAATTTAATGATATGGTAATCTAGAGATTCATGCCTCTTCACAACGGCTTGGATCTTGTATACACGAAGACAAAAGAGAGAAAAGAACATGTGTATGGTTTCCTCTGTCGAGCTCTTCCATTTGTTAGTCTACGCAGAATTTCCAAATTCATTTAATCCTCATCGAGAAGTTAGAGTTTCCTCTATCGCCTAACTAACTTCCAAGATTGAATCTCAATTGTCACTCTTGGGCTTCTTCTAGAGAAGAGTTCTCTCGATACATCGAATTCTTAGGGGCACAACTTCCACATTCAAACTCCATTTGGGGTGCACAATACCCTATTAAAAAGAGCTTGAGGAGAACAATTTTATTATTATTAAGGATTAGACAAGCTTGCAACAACCCTAATCTGTCGTAGGGTCAATAAACAATGTTTAGGGCCTAAAAATGCTCTGGAAGTTCGAGACTCATAAAATTGTAGAAAAAATTCCAAGATGTGAAACCATTCTAAATTAGTGGAATAGATGGGTAGCCACTAATATCCACCTTGATCATACCCTAAGGAAAAGGCTCCATCTCAATGTTGATGACCTAGCATAGATTGTATATCCGTAAAATCCATCAAGTTAATCTACTTTTAAATCTAATCCATCATATAATTTTGGAGTTAAGTTAATCTACTTCTAAATTTTATACATCATATAATTATGGATTCAAATCCCATCTATGGACCAAGAAAATTCGAGATGAGAATCATAATTATGGTATTGAGGAGGCTGAAGCAATGACATTGTTCAACATTTCAATCCCTATAAAGAAATTGGTTTTCTATCCATTTCATTGTTTTTTATATAATAATAAACATTATACCGTTGCAATCTAAATACCTGAATTCATATATATATTTAGGAAAAAATTGGATATGAGCGGTGGTATCATAGTATAGTTATAATTTGGATATGAGCGGTGGTTATACTATAGTTATAGTTAGTATCTTGTTCAATCGCAAGTATTTGAGCATAGAAACCCTCGTCAAAGCCCAAACCTTAGCTAGTATGCGGATTTTCATTCATAAGTGTGAATGGTCCGAGGTTACGTTAAGAGGGAAAAAGTAAGAGTAGGAAATTGGCGAGATCATTATTGGAAAGTGTACTATTGAAATAATGATTTTTATGAAAAAAAAAGAATACAAACTTTAACTAGATGTTATCAAATCTCAACGTGTTCATGTTTTACGCAGAGGGATTAGTTTGTGCATGAAACACATAAAGGTTACACCTTTCCCATTTACAATCCTTTCACGTGTGTTTTTTAATACAGCTGTATCTGCTATATGTTGTGAAGCCAGTTTTCATAGCTCAACATGCATTTGTTGTTGCAAGCTCAACGTGTTCATGGTTTATGCAGAGGGGTTAGTTTGTGCATTAAACACATAAAGGTTACACCTTTTCCATTTACAATCCTTTGACGCGTGTTTTTAAATACATTTGTACCTGATATATGTTGTGAAGCCAGTTTGCATATACCAACATGCATTTCTTGTTGCAGGTGGCAACATGATCTCGGTGGCAAGTATTACAATCCCTAGACGGGTTAACATTGGCCCCGTGCATACAACTCATGGATTATACTTTCATTCAGGTCATATATTATACCTAAGTCATTTGGTGGTTTAGACAATACCAAGAATTTGGAAAATATATCAAATGAAAATACTTTGAAACTTGATTTAGTAAGCCAAATGCCTAAAGGCATGATGAAAATTTAATGGGACAAATGGAAGAGGCAAAAATTCCAGACTAATAGAAAGTATAGTGCCCCTATAGCTTCCTTCTCATCATAGCTTTCTATAATAACAATGGTAGCGAAATATTAGAAATGCAAGCGATTGTTTTGTATGGAATATAGAGTCCCTTAGACGATTATGCTTCTTAGGTGTGTGATGTTGAGGTCTAGTCCAAAAACTCAAGGAATGAGGTCTCATATTAGCTGGGAGAGGGGCTTCTCTATCAGTCAAATCATCAACAATACCAGGCCTATCATGTCCTATAGTGCTTAAGAGGTAAGCAATGTTTTGTAATTTTAGTAATCTTTTATATCAGGTCCATTTCTTCCAGAAAATGTAAGCTCCCGCATCCGCATCCATTCAGCGGCTCCTCAAAACTGCCGACGGTTCTTTTGGTTATCAAACTGATTTCTAGTTTGGCAAGTGTTTTATTGCTGGGAGCTTTTGGAGTGATCCATCTAGGGTTCTCTACCTAAATTTGTGGAACATTTGACACATAACCAACAGAAGCTTGATGGAAGCTTGGCTATTAAACCCCTGTTTGGTCCCCAAGCTAACTAACTCAATCCCCTTCAGTTTTACCCCATCAAGAAAGAGGAAGCAGAGCTTGGAAGTACCGTACAGGAAGCTAAAGCTTGTGGAACAGGGAAAAATTCTACAGCAAGTCAAGTAACATCAATGGCTGGAGGTATGATCTATTCAACATTTCTATTTTGATTCTGTTTCAGAGTTTTATTCCGCATTTGTTCAGAATCAGAAGTTTTTGCTAACAGTTGGTATCATAGCAGTTATCTCTGCCTTGGTGTTCTGTATGTAGTTGCCACTGTAGGGTTTTCTCTGTGCATTCGTTTTTTCTTTGAGTCTTCTAGGACCGGGCCTTGACTGCTATAGCTAGGCCATAAACATTGTTAAACTTGTCTAGGGCTGCCGTGACATTTCTGTGGTCTGCTGGTGTCCACAGTGATTGCTTTGAGGTTTAGACTCTCCTTGCTGGAGTTGCAACTCCCCTCGTGCACGATCATACCCTTAATGCTCACGCACCTCTCCGCCTTTGCTTGCGGCCTCCGCTCATTTTTGTGGAAAACTGTAGTAGCAACAACTTACAATTATCGCAGCACTTGTGATGTAAACAATTACCGTGCCACACTCTTTGTATCAGCTTATGGTTTGGGCTTTGTATTATAGCTCTTATTTCGCCCATATATCTGCTAATTTAAAGAATCTTTTTCAATTGTGATGTTTGAAAGAGTGCTTTTAACAGTGTACCATATGATCATTAAGATTGTAAAGGAAATACAGACAGTATGGGGATTGGATACATTGTTCTGCTTGATTCTTAGTCAGACAGTGAGTGAAGCTTGTATTTGGGTTTCCAAAGCCTTTGTTTTCACTGTATATGGTCCTGCTTTTGAGGTACAGTCCGGATTTGCAGGGACGGGTTTTCATGACCACAGGATCCAAATTGCACTGTGCATTTCTGTGAGCTTCAAGATTTGCCTTGCATATTTAAATCCTTCCATGCGCCCATTCTAGTGGATTGCGGGGTGTCCACATCTTAAAAGCTTGTTTCGCATACTTCTGTCTTGTTTTTTTTTCTATGCATTTTGTTTTTTATTGCTTTGTGTGAGACTAGTATCATGGTGGGAAGCTCCGGAAGAGTAGATTGTTTCAATGACAACAATTCTGCTGGGGAGAATATGAATTCTCCCAGAGTTTCAGAAGTGAATGTGGGTGATGGGCAGCGCACTGGGAGTTTTTGCTTTAGCTGCCATGGAGCTATGGGTATCGAGAAGAAAATGTTTGATGAGAGGATTCACAAGGTGGATTTCTATAACAAGCAGAGTCCGCATACCAAGAAAATATTGGATTCCTGGGATCATTGGATGCCAGAAGATATTGTGCGTTGATTTGGGCTTTTATGCTTTTGAGCGTTTGTTAAGTTGTGTTTTTGTGCTGTTGATCGTTCGTTTGGGATTTTGAAACTCCACGACATGGCCTTCACAGCTATGTGGAAGAAACGGATAATTCAAGAGCATGGTTGTATGTATCTTTTGTTGCTGTGAAATCAAAAATTCAATGTGCATCTTTCCATTGGCTTCGACTGCCGTGGCTGTTTTGTGACTTGCGATGCTTCTCAACTGAGCTACAATCTGTGTGTTGAGCTGGGCCGTGATCTCCTTATGCAGGATCGTGACCTTTGTGTTGGGTTCTATTTTTAGTCATGACCTTTGTTGATCTGGGATTTTTGTGATTGTGGTCAAGTGCTGCAAATAACTGCTCAAATGTAACCATATCCCATATCTTGTACTAAGTTCTTGTTGTTTTTGAGTAAATTATGCATCAAAGACTTATTGGGAAAAAGGGCTTCATTGATTCGCTGGTTGATTCAAGTAATTTTCAACAGGTCTCTGTATATTATTCGATTTCCATTAATCCACTATGGTTTCTGTTGTTTGCATAAAGGAAATATGGTATTTTGAATATCGATTTTATATGAAAGTAATGAATTTTATATTCCAGAATTTCTTATTTTGTCTATCTATTATTGAAGCTACATTGTACATTGTTGAAGCTGCCAGCCTCATTCAGATCTGTTCATTTGAAGCTTGTTTTGTTACACTGAACAAAAATAATGTCTAGTGATCTATATGATATTTAATTAGAGAATAGCCACAGCATCTCTAATTAATTAATATTATATTTTTTTGTTTGTTTAGGATCACATAAAGAAAGTTTAGACATTAATTGTAATTAATTATACTAAATATAATAAATTTTATCCCAAAGGAATTTTTATTATATTTATGTAATTAATTAGGATAAAATATTGAATTATTCATAACTTACCCACAGGAATTATGAATTAATAGTTTTATCATGAAGAATATTTGAATCTGCCTGAATTAAAAATTTAGCCCACAGGCAATTTTTATGTCATTAGATTCAATCTTAAAGCATGAATTTACATTGGTAAAACATGAAATTTTATTTGGTCTCAATTTTAACGTAAGCATGTAATCTTTATTTTTATGCAGTTGTACAACCTGCAAATTTCTCTGAAATTTGTCTTGATATCCCTGAACTTAAGGGAGATAAGTATAAAGTCTGGAAGGAGAGAATTCTCCTTCATTTGGGATGGATGGACATAGATTATGCTATTAGGAAAGATGAACCACCAGCACTCACCAATACCAGCACTGCAGCGGACATCACGCTTTATGAGCGATGGGAGTGATCTAATCGTTTAAGCATGATGTTCATTAAGACTAAAATTTCAGCTGGTATTCGTGGTTCAATTGATCAGCATGAAAGGGTACGAGATTTGCTAAAAGCCATTGATGATCAATTCGTCACTTCAGACAAGGCATTACCAAGCACCCTAATCATGAAGTTCTCATCCCTAAGGCTCACCAGTGTGAAAGGTGTGTGCGAGCACATCATGCAAATGAGGGACATTGTGGCTCAATTGAAGAAAACTCGAGGTTGAAATATCAGAGTCTTTCCTGGTGCACTACATCCTGAACACCCTTCCGCACCAATATGGACCTTTCAAAACCTCATACAACACACATAAGAATAAATGGTCAATAAATGAACTCATGACCATGTTTGTTCAAGAGGAAGAAAGACTGGTGATGGAACTGGGAGAAAGTGCAATGCTGCAACTCATAGGAAGGGCAAATCTCAAGCCAATAAGAAAGGGAAAGGTAAAGTACCTCCCCAAACTGATATTAAGAAGGTTTCCAAGTGTTTCTTCTGTAAAAAGAAGGGACACATGAAGAAGGAATGCAAAGAATTTCAGAAATGGCTTGCGGACAAAGGTAATGCAATCTCGTTTGTTTGTTATGAATCTAATATGGTCAATGTCAATATTAACACTTGGTGGATTGATTCTGGATCAACAATTCACATTTCGAATTCCTTGTAGGGTTTGCAAAACCTAAGGAAGCCAGTGGGAAGTGAGCAAAGCATCTTATCAGGAAACAAGATGGGCTCGCATGTGGAAGCTATAGGAACATGCTATTTAACTTTAAGTAGTGGCTTTGTTTTAGAATTAGAAAATATCTTTTATGTTCCAAGTTTTTCTAGAAACTTGATTTCAGTTTCAAGACTTGTACCTTTTGGATATTCCTTTAACTTTTCAGAAACAACCGTCAGTTTATTTTATAAATCTGACTATGTTGGGAATGGTATTTTGTCTGATGGTCTTTACTGCATTAATTTACAAAACAATGTCACTTATGATTCAATGCATGTTCACACTGGTGATGGTGAGCAATTGGTTTGCAAGCTCAGGAAATCCTTATACGGTTTGAAACAAGCATTCCGCCAATGGTATTTGAAATTCCATAATGTAATTTTTTCTTTTGGTTTTGAAGAAAACATTATGGATGAATGTATATATCTGAAAGTTAGTGGTAGTAAAATTTGTTTTCTTGTTTTATATATGGATGACATTTTGCTAGCAACCAATGATAAGGGTATGCTGCATGAAGTGAAACAATTTCTCTCTAAAAATTTCGATATGAAGGATATGGGTGAGGCATCTTATGTCATTGGCGTTAAGATCCATAGAGACATATTTCGAGGCATCTTCGGTATGTCTCGGGAAACCTATATTAATAAAAATTTAGAGAGATTTCGGATGAAGGATTGTTCACCAATTATAGCTCCCATTGTGAAGGGTGATAGGTTCAATTTGAACCAATGCCCGAAGAACGACCTTGAAAGGGAACAAATGAAGAACATTCCATATGCTTCTGCTATCGGAAGCCTAATGTATGCTTAGGTCTGCACAAGACCTGACATTGCATTTGTTGTGGGAATGTTGGGACGATATCAGAGTAATCCAGGTATAGACCACTAGAGAGCTGCAAAGAAAGTAATGAGGTATCTTCAAGGAACTAAAGACTACATGCTTATGTATAGACAGACGGACAATTTGGAAGTAATTGGTTACTCAGATTCTGACTTTGCTGGATGTGTTGATTCACGCACTTCCACTATGGAAGCCGAGTTCGTCTCCTGTTTTGAGGCTAATTTACATGGTGTATGGCTTAAGAGTTTCATTTTTGGGCTTAGAATTATGAATTCTATCTCTAAGCCATTGAGAATGTGTTGCGACAATTCAGCTACTGTTTTTATGGCTAAAAACAACAAAAGTGGGAGTCGAAATAAACACATCGACATTAAGTATTTAGCCATCAGGGAACGTGTTAAAGCAAAGAAAATGGTCATTGAGCACGTCAACAATGAGTTGATGATCGCTGATCCTTTGACTAAGGGCATGCCACCGTTTAAATTCAAGGATCTTGTAATGAATATGGAACTTGGTTCCATTATGTAGTTTCTCATTGTATGGACAATGTTATTTTTAATGAAAGTCTTAATTATTGTGTTGCTTTTTCTCATACATATGTGCACCTTAATTTAATTTGAGAAAATTCACCTGTGAGGACCAAGAATAAACATAAGGTTTATTCATTAAGAAATTGTTGCCACATAAATTAAAATAGCAATAAATACATAGTAATACATGGAAGGTAATAGGGTGATTCCATGAAGGTGGGTAACACTTTTTGGCCAAATTTGGCGATGAAAACCTGATTTTTTACTTATGTGCTAGATAGAAGCCCTCAAAACGCATATATGCCATGTGAATTTTCACTTGCAGTAAAAAAACAAATTGTAGAATATTATGTTGGCTTCATAGTGATATTTTTTTTTAAATATTCCGATGTCATTTAATGTGTGAATTTTTGCATTTAATGAACTGTGTGACCTTAAAAATTTGAAGAAGCTAATAAGTGGCTCGTGTCCACGTAGAGTAATTCAATCTTGCATTAATAATTTAAAAAAAATAAATATATGAGCATGATCTACATAAAATGCAGTGTGATGTGCATATTTTTTTGTTAATTTTTTTCGCATTATACAATTATTTATTATTTTTTGAAAGTGACCACATTCGATTTCAGCATCATTTTAAACACATATTTGTCCACGTAAAGGAATGTTTTCTATTTTTTCAAAAATTGAAAAACCAAAGATACCTTTTTGAAGAGGACACGTCGATATGTGATGTGTGCATTTTTAAGAATTTTTTGGCTGTGTATTTTTAACTCTGCGGATTTTTCTTTGAGCTGCTTCGAAGTTGCAATGTGGTTTTCTAAGTATAAGTTTTAGAAGTAACTAAAAAATACATTTCATATGAATGCCAAAATGCGTGTATGATACCTCGA
>LPNX010758822.1:270497-307807 GCA_001517045.1 Pseudotsuga menziesii | reverse complement strand
ATTTGATCAATCATATCTAATACTCCTAATACTCCAAGACCCATTTTTATAACTCTTCAGATAGACTAGGACCTCGACCGAGCTAATACCTCGGTCGAGGTCTTAACAAAACCTCGACCGAGGGTTTGTTAAACCCTCAGCTAGGAATGGCAGGGTTTACACCTCTGCAAGGCACAGGGAATTTTTCATTTGCTTGAATGTGGGCTAAGTCTGTTTTCTTAAGCCCTCGACCGAGGTATAAACCTTGACCGAGGTATTGACTCGGTCGAGGTCCTAGTCCTGTAATATTCTATTTAAAGAGAGCAGCCTTAAGACAAAAGGGTAGGTGGTCATTACATTTTTTGAGAGTTGGTGTCTGAAATGAAAAGAAGGGTCATTTATCTTTATTTGTAGAAATAGGTCTTGGAGTATTAGGAGTTATAGATATGATTGATCAAATCTATGACTCCTATGACTCCTCGACCCATATCTACAGATCTACTCCTATTCAAACATTAATGACACTCCCCGAAGTCCTTGGTACAAAATGAAATGGAGCCATTTATTGAGTAGTGGGATGCAACTGCGCAGTGAAAGCTTTTCACATATTGAAAATGGCGAACCACAAAAGAGATTTGGAGAGAGTTTTATGGAGATCAAGGCAAAGTTTTTTGTGGAGAGTTCTATTTTCAATATGTGAAAAGCTTTCACTGCTTGCAGTTGCATCCCACTACTCAAAAATGGCTCAATTTCGTTTTGTACCAAGGACTTCGGGGAGTGTCATTAATGTTTGAAGGCAAAGTTTTTTGTGGAGAGTTCTATTTTTAGGTTTTCATGAGTTGCTGGAGGATTCAGCAAAGTATAATGAATATATTTTGCAGTCTTTGGTAATTTAGTGATTCCTCGACTAAATACAATTCAGTTATGTAATGATCATGTTCATTTATAAAAGGTGTCTGCGGCCTCTATTTATGATTTTTTGACAGAGATACCTCGGTCGAGGTATGTACCTCGACCGAGTTAATACCTCGGTAGAGGTATGTACCTCGACCGAGTTAATACCTCGGTCGAGGTATTTATTAACCCTCGGTCAAGGTTTTAATACCACGACCGAGGGTTACTAAATACCTCGACCGAGGGTTGAATAAAACCTCGGTCGGGGGCTTGATAAAACCTCGGTCGAGGTATTAATAGCTCGGTCGAGGGTTTAACAAGCCCTCGATCGAGGTGCGTTTTTTTGTTTTTTCCCACATGCCTTTGCCAAAAAGTGTTACCCAGGTCCACGGATTCACCCAATACTTGTCATAAGAGAACTCATCGCCATGATTCCTGTATCTATTACTTAATCCAGATTGTCAATAGGTTTTAAGATGAGACATTAATTTTGGAAGTATGGACCAAGTGGGAGAATGTAAGCTCCCGCATCCGCATCCATTCAGCGGCTCCTCAAAACTGTTGACGATTCTTTTGGTTATCAAACTGATTTCTAGTTTGGAAACCGTTTTCTTGCTGGGAGCTTTTGGAGTGGTCCATCTAGGGTTCTCTACCTAGATTTGTGGAACATTTGACACATAGCCAACAGAAGCTTGATGGAAGCTTGGCTATTAAACCCCTGTTTGGTCCCCAAGCTCACTAACTCAATCCCCTTCAGTTTTACACCATCAAGAAAGAGGAAGCAGAGCTTGGAAGTACTATACAGGAAGCTAAAGCTTGTGGAATAGGGAAACATTCTACAGCAAGTCAAGTAACATCAATGGATGGAGGTATGATCTATTCGGCATTCTATTTCGATTCTGTTTCAGAGTTTTATTCCGCATTTGTTCAGAATCGAAAGTTTTTGCTAACAGAAAACACACACACCCAAATCGTGTTAATCAATTCCGTCCTCCTATTTCTTCTTTGGCATGTTTTATACATAGGGTATGGCTTGTTATATTGGGCATTTATTGACTGGGTTTAGCAGTGAATTGGACTATAGTCTAAGGGCATAGATGAACCTATTGTGTTTGATCCCAAAAACAACATCGCTGAGCCTCTCCCTAAATGGAAGGAAAGGGAAGAGAGGAAGATGCAGGAAGAGTTGGACTCCCATGAGGGGATTTCCATCAGAAGGCGTCCTGTCACTAGGCCTCCATTGCATTATGTGGGTCCTTTTGAATTTTGTTTGCAGAATAAAGGCAACAGTGCCAGAAACATATTGGAGGAAATTGTTTGGAACAAGGAAAAGGAGGTTACACATGCGAGGTTTCTCAATTTTTTTTTGCACTTATGTATTATATATTTATTTGGATTGTAGTTTATAATATTATTCTAGATGATAGGCCAATTTATCTTGACCAGTAGGGAACTAGTAGAGAACAACAACTAGAAACAATGTCCAAAATGCAAACACATGATTGAACATTCTGATGGCTGCAACGACATGACTTGTAAGTATTAGATATCCCAAGCTTGACTAGATTTGAAAGAAGGATTTGTTTTCAGTTTATGTCTGTTAAGAATAAATCAACCCATAAGGACGGAGATCAAGAAAATTGCACATGGAATGGAGAAAATACTTGACTCTAGCAAATGGCTCAGACGCAAATAAGGTTGGTAAAAAATATCAAATGCAAACATGTAACCGTTGATGAATATATCCATTTAAGATCTTCCACAGAATTGTAATGGCATCTTGCTTTGGAATTTCCAACTTTCAGGGTGATATTTGTTTGAGTTTTTATTTTTCATATTTGACATTTTGAAACATGCTCAACTTCATCTTCTGAATGATTTATTCATTCCTCATGATGTAGAGAAGATTGAAAACTTGGAATTTGGGAAATCTAAGGCAACTAACCTTAAAGCTATACAACATAAATTTATGTGTACCTGATGCAGGTGGAGTTGGTAGGAGACAACTGTGATGCAAGGGAATTCAACTTCATATCCATTGCATGCTTCCAATGCTTGCACCCATTGCTCTCTAGGATTAAACCAGTGAAGCACATATAAGAATCAAATTTCAGCTTAGATGGTTGTTTGGGTATGCTATTTACGTTTCTCGTGAATTACAACTCCACCATTTATCCGTTGGAATAGGGGAGCTTATGTAAGGTTTCTGCTTCCATGGTTCTGATTTTTTAACTTGAGATGGGTATCAATTGTACTTCAACTTTGTATCATGTTATCTATCTACACTGCAGAATTGAAATTTTTAGAAAAGTAAATTAGTATATAAAGTCTACCAATAAATTAGTGTAGAGTCTAGCTGTTGATAATCCTTTTCTTTGATCATGGAATGCAGAAGATAGATTCTGTAGTGACAACAACGAGCTCTACAATGAGCTCTGGGGATAGCTGGAGGTAAATCCTGGGTAGATGACGCACTGATTTTGGCTAATGCCAAAATTCACCATTACTTTAATGCCCTGCAACTCGCAATATTTTGAGGATTGAAATAATTGGGAGCAAAGTTCATTGTTAGCGGATATGATTATAGGAAATTTTGACTTGAACAACTAGTCGAAATTACATATTCCTTAAGGGCATGCATGTGCATACATATATATCAAGGTAGCGTTGTCAATTAGAAGGAAGGACATGTAGATATGCATGCATAGAGATCAAGGTAGCAATGTCAGTAAAACAAGTCAGTGAGATCAAGGTAGTGTTGTCCATAAGAACTTGACAGAACTGTCAACATATGCTCTGCGGCAAGGCCTAATAGATACAACACCACCTTCGCATTTATATACAGTTCCCTTCCCCAATTCCTACGATGCCAGTGTGGCAATAACGCTTCAAGTTATAATCCAATAGCATTGCAAAAAAAAATTATTGTTATATTAATAAATAAATAAACGATCTAAAACTTTGGTCAAAATGTTTGTTTGATTTTAAGTCAACTAGAACTAAAATACAGTCAACGCTTATCGAATACAATAGTACCCTGGGCTTCGGCATGGATTAATAAGTAAATTATAAATATTACTTATATTCACCCATACTCTACTTAACCCATAGAAATTATGATGCATATTTTTAAATGAAATACCTTATGTAAAATTTTTGAAATTATGTTATGTCGTTCACATAATTTCAATGTCTTAATAATAATAATAATCCCCCATACCAAAAAAGAGCATATTAACTTGCACAAATTACTGAATTCTCTCTCAATACCAAGAAGCGTGTAGACTAAGTGTTTGCTAATGCTTAAAAAAATGGATTTGTAGGGATCACAATATTTTTCAATGGTGACATTTACCACAAGAAAGAAAACACACACCATCAACCTTTCAACGGCATTGATTTTATCCACAATGATCCTCTGTAGTTGTAAAGTTATAAGATATTAACTTTATATGACTCACATTGATTGTATGTAGTTTTAAAGCTATAAGATACTAGCATACCCGCAAAACAGGGGAAATGATATGCCCAGAAAAATTGTGATTTGTTGTGAAATGAGAGAAGGTGAAGAAAACGACACTTCTGTTTATGAATACACTTCAGTTTTATACTCTGTTACATAAATAAAAACTCTATTTATATCTATCATCCACACCCACCTCATAAATAATATACTCTAATTATTGGTTAATTCCTTTCATAGATGGTGTAGGCATATATATAAACCATTGATAAACAACCAATTTCTAGTAGGCCAAAATTCCTCTTTAACAACTTTAAAACACTCTCAGATCCTTCTCCCGAAACCTGGATTCCATGATTTTCTGTTTCTGCAAATTGTCTTCCACAATCTTCAAGTTTCCGCAATTTTATCTTCCACAACTTTTTTGAGCCGTCGATTTCCTGTGGGTTCTTTCATGATCAATGATATTCGAATTTGTGGATTGCAAGTTGCGGATTTGCGTTTTGAATTTTCTCAAAAGGTCCTTCTGCAACTACCTTTCCGCAATGTACTTTCTGCACCGTTGATTTCTTTGCAAACTCTTCTCTGATCGTTGATACGAGATCAGATGCAGATTGCAGGTTCATAAAATCTCAAAAATGACTTCCACAATTCCCTCTTTGCAAAACTTCTTTCGCGCCATCGATCGCTTGTGGAATCTTTCCCGAGTGTCGATCTTAGATCATATTCGTCTTCCAACATTCTCTTTCCACAACTCCTGTGAATCGTTGATCGCTTTGCAGAATCATTTTTTGACGGTCGATCTTTAGATTGCGGATTGCGGGTTTTCCAATTTTGTTCAAAGTAATTCCACAATTTTGCTTTCACGTCGTCGATATCTTGCAGAGTCTTTCCTAACCATTGATCTAGGATCAAATGCGGATTTGCAAACCTTCATTTTTCTTGTGCGGAAATCATTCACCACCGTTGATCTTCTCAAAATCAGCTTCCGAAATTTTTTCTCAATTGATATGGACCGTCCAACTCTTATTATAGACTATTTATGTACATTTCTCAAATGATCTCGGTCGTCCAAAACTTTGCAGGTTCACTCCAGACCGTCGATCTACGATAAAATGCGGAGTTACGCTATATGAAATGCCGAAAAAAATTGCTATATGTCCGCAACTGAAAATAGATCGACGATCGAGATGGATTCCGCAAGGAATCAACAGTGCGGAAGACGCGATGCAGAAGGGGAATTATGGAAGAATTGGAAGAAATTAGTGAACCCGTAATCCTTATTCCGCAATCCGCAACCAAAAATAGATCGATGGTCGGGATTGATTCCACAAGGAATAAATGGCATGGAAGAAGTGATGCGAAAAGGGAATTGCAGGAGTTGAATTGGAGAAATTTGTGAACCTGCAATACGCAACCCACAACCAAAATAGATCGACAGTCGAGATTGATTCTGCAAGGAATCAATGGTGCGGAAGAAGCGATGCAGAAAGGGAATTGTGGGAGTTGAACCAAAGAAATTCATGAAC
Organism: Pseudotsuga menziesii; assembly: GCA_001517045.1. Taxonomy (NCBI): domain Eukaryota; kingdom Viridiplantae; phylum Streptophyta; class Pinopsida; order Pinales; family Pinaceae; genus Pseudotsuga; species Pseudotsuga menziesii. The sequence goes on along the minus strand of LPNX010758822.1, from coordinate 301,942 downwards.
CCGCAATCCACAACCAAAAATAGATCGATGGGTAGGATTGATTTCACAAGAAATCACCGATGCGGAAGAAGCAATGCGAAAAGGGAATTGCGGGAGTTGAATCAGAGAAATTCATGAACCCACAATCTGCAACCAAAAATAGATAGATGGTCGAGATTGATTCTGCAAGGAATCAACGGTGTAGAATAAGTGATACAAAAAAGGGAATTGCGAGAGTTGAATCAGAGAAATTCATGAACCCGCAATCCGCAATGAAAAGTAGATCGAAGGCTGGGATTAATTATGCAATGAATCAATGGTGCAGAAGAAGTGATGCGGAAAGGGAATTGGGGGATTTGAATCAAAGAAATTCATGAACCCACTATCTGCAACGAAAAGTAGATCGACGATCGGGATTGATTCCACAAGGAATCAACGGCGCGGAAGACGCAATGCGGAAGGGGAATTGCAGAAGAGGAATTGGGAAAAATTCGTGAACTCGCAATCCTCATTCCGCAAACCGCAACAAAAAAATATCGACAACAGTGATTGATTCTGCAAGGAATCAACGGTGCAGAAGTGGCGATGCGGAAAGGGAATTGCAGGAGTTGAATCAGAGAAATTCGTGAACCTGCAATCAACAATCAACAATGAAAAGTAGATTGACAGTCAGGATTGATTCCGCAAGGAATCAATGGTGCAGAAGAAGAGATGCAAAAAGGGAATTGCGGGAGTTGAATCGGAGAAAGTCATGAACCCATAATCCGCAATCCATAACCAAAAATAGATTGAGGGTCAGGATTAATTCTACAAGGAATCAATGGTGCGGAAAAAGAAATGCAGAAATGGAATTATGGGATTTGAATCAAAGAAATTCATGAAAGCGCAATCCATAATCAAAAATAGATTGAGGGTCAGGATTGATTCTGCAAGGAATCAACGGTGCAGAAGAAGCGATGCGAAAAGGGAATTGCAGGAGTTGAATAGGAGAAATTCATGAACCCGCAATCCGTAATCTGCAACAAAAAATAGATCGACGGGCAGAATTGATTATGCAAGGAATCAACGGTGTAGAAGAAGTGATGGGGAAAGGGATTTGCGGGAGTTGAATATGAGAAATTAGTGAACTCGCAATCTGCAACCAAAAATAGATTGACAGTTGGGATTGATTCTGCAATGAATCAATGGTGCGAAAGAAGCGATGCAAAAATGGAATTGCGAGAGTTGAATCAAATAAATTCATGAACCCGCAATCTGCATTCCGCAATCTGCAACGAAAAGTAGATTTACAGTTGGGATTGATTCCAAAAGGGAATCAACGGTGTGGAAGAAGCTATGCAGAAAGGGAATTGTGGGACTTGAATCAGAGAAATTCGTGAACCCACAATCCGCAATCCACAACCAAAAATAGATCGATGATAGGGATTGATTTCGCGAGGAATCAATGGTGCGGAAAGGGAATTGGGGGTGTTCAATCGAAGAAATTCATGAACCCACAATCAAACTTCTTTTGTGCCATCGATCTCTTATGGAATCTATCCTGACCGCTGATCATGTGGATTGAGGAATGCAGAACCACACTTTCCTATTTTGTACCTCTACAACTTTGTTTCTGCAATTCTTCTGGACCGTTGATTTCCTTGCGGGTTCACTCCTGACCGTCGATCTATGATCAAATGGGGATTGTGATCTCAAACATACGTATGTAATCCGCAATCCACATCAGATCTCATATCAATGGCCAAGGAAGAGTCTGCAAGAAATCAATGGTGCGAAAAGTACATATTTGAGAGAACTGTCGATCTGTTGCGGAATGTTTCCTAACCATTGATCTGTGATCAAGTGCGGAACTTCATTTTACTTTGTGGATCGGTTATTTCTCGTGTAGGTTCACTTCGTGATCTCTTTCCCAATCATTGATCCATATTTTTTCCTTTGGTTGAATTCATCTCTGCAATTCACTCTCTCACTTCAATCTTAATCGTCCATTTCCTTGAAAGATACGACGCAGATCGATTTCACCGTTGAGGTTTGGTCTATTTAATTCATTCAAATTTATCAATTGTTCACCATTTTTATCTGCATTTTTTCATTTTTCTTGAGACTTTTTACTGCAATTTTCTCGTTAAAGCTCACCAATCCTCTGGTTTTCAAGCTTTCCATCGGTAAGTCTCTTACTCTTAAGGGCTATTTTTTGTTATTTTTATGGTAAATTTTTAATTATGGTTGTGAAATTTATATCAGAATCACCTCCAAGTCTGCCAGTATGTCCATAAATACCAGGTCCAATACCGTTCTGAATGAGCAAAAGAGTAAGGACCCAAATGCTAGCATCTTCATTAACACCAATGGACAGGTGTCTGAAACCCTCCACCTCAAATGGTCTAGGATTTATGCCATATTTGAAAATGACGACTTGTTTGCTATCGCTAATTACCAACCTGCGTATGCTAATATTAGCCATTCTCAGCTCCATTGCATTGCAGCTAGACCTCATGTCATTCTTCTATCTCTTTGGTATACCGATCATAGGTTTCTCATGTATTGAATGCGTTGATTTATGTATTGATTTTTCATTACAATCTTGACATATTAAATGTACATTACTGTGAAACAAGGTATCTTAAGGAAATTTTACTAAAAGTAAAACACGGTACTTAATGTGAAGATGATAAAAGACTCCCACAACAAGATTATGTCTTCAGAATCCAGTTTAATGAATAAATGGGGCTCCCATTTTAAGTTGCTAAAATGGGATTTGTTGCTGCTAGCAATATTAACAAAGTAACATGTGATAAAGTGGTTAATTGCTTTGTTGAATTAAACCAATAAAAACTCTGTTACATAAATAAAAACTCTGTTTAATTGTTTTCGATCTATTTAATTGTTAAAAAAATAACAAAGGGGTGGGTAGTGATCAAATTTTCCTCTAATTATATTGGAATTTAACATTGGGATGTTGATTTGGTGAGGATACTGCATGAATTGAGAGTTACAATGTAAAATGTGAAAGAGATAGAGAATGCAGGCGCGCCTCTTCTTTCTTTCGAAGTGAGACATATGAATTGTCTTGCATCTTTGCATATCGTTCAAAGGAGAATGGTGGTGAAATTCAAATTCCTTGTAATGTTTTCATTCGTGACATTGCCATGAATGTCAATCCCTGGCGTTCAATGTTACCAATGTCAAGCCTTTGAATTTATGGATAGTCAATGCCCAAGCCATCTTGAGGGGGATTTGTTTCCTGTTACTTCGTTGTATGGGTGGAATTGGTATGTGCTTTGGTTGGAATCGGTCCCATGGAGGGCCAATGTAATTATCAAATTCCATGACAACATAGGATGGCAACTTAGGAGGGCTAAATCTAAGTGTCTACACAATTTGGATGATCACTCCAAGAGAACCATTTACTAATCCTGCTTTGAACCACAAATTGAATGATAACATGACTCATTTCCTGACACATAGTAATATTTATTTTTCGAGTTGATGGTCATCATCTTGTTCTGTATCTGATGCAGCGGTGAATTCTACGACGGATCTTGCAATTGGCATAGCCAATGATTGCAGTACATATTTGTTATGATTGTTTGCAAGCATGTTCATTGCAAATAGATGTATTGTTGTGTCAAATTGTGAATGCTCCTCTATTGACAAGAATCTATTAGTTCTATACTAGAGGAGGGTCCAGTCCTCCATTGTTGGTGTAGCATTGCAGATGTTTGTGAGTAGCTGATGAAAACATAGTTGAGTGACATCAGTTCCCAATTGACGGAAGATTGTTTCCAAAATGATTACAGTGGTAAATTTTGTCCATAAACATTTTCCCAGAGTTTCTCTTGCATATATAGCCTCGTCCATTATAGGTGGGAGTTGTCCCAAATCACCAACAAGAATTATTAACCGATTGTCAAATGAGTGGTTGTTTGTTTATAGAAATCATTCACGCAAACGACTCCTAATATGCACAAATAGCTTTAGGCCATATGAAGCTCATTTCATCAATGAGAATGTATTGAATATGTTTCATCTCTTCTTGGAACACTAATAGGGCTTGCCCATGTAAAGGCTTCATGTCCATTATAGGAATCTAAACTCCTACATGTATAGTGGTTGCATGTATGTTGAACTCCTGCATGTAGTGGACTATGCCCAGCGATTGCTTGACAAGATAGTGCATTTTTAATGGTGACGATAAGGTATGATTTACCTGTGCCTGTCGTGCCTTGGATGATCATCCGTAATGGCTCCTTTGGTCCTTGTACCCGTGAATGTTGTAGGACTATGTCAAATGCAAGTTGTTGATTGTGATATAATGCATTTGTTGAAGTATGTAGGGGATTGTTATCTTGTATTACTTCCCCACTCTCGCGCTTGTATTCGATGTAGGCTGGCGATGTCTCCAGTATATTTCTTGATATTTCTGGATGATTCCATTCATGGTTGGTGTCAAAATCTTGAAATCCAAGCATGTTAAGCTCATTAATGTGGACATTTCCTGTAGGGACTAATATTGACAAAGTTTTCCATTCATTCATCTCCATATTGGGATGGATGGTATGAGTAGTATCCTCATCTTCAGATGTTGGTTCATTAGGAGTGGTTGCAGGGATGCAATCAACATGCCTTGTACTATAGGTATTTCTTATGTTCTCCCAATTTGACAAAATGACATGTGATGTAAGGCCTATGTCTTCAACTAAGGAACGAAAGGGCTTATATAAAAGAAATTCACTCCAGCAGAAGTCAAGAAATGCATTTGAATATTTCGCTGGAATTGAGGTAAAATGTGGATAGACATGGACAATTGCAGGTACATTTCTTTTTTTCCATTCTTCCCTTTTGCATGCATGGTTATATGACCATTGTTGTGCAAGGTAAATAAGGAAGAAACAAACCAAAGTTGGAGGACATTGCAAGTAGGAATCTATGAAGCTGGATCCAGATAAGCAATTAGTCGAGTTAGGAGATATACGACGGAAGATGTGGCGACCAAAATTTAGTTTGATGAAGGACCGACTACATGTGACGAGAGGGAATTTTTGTATCATATGGCAAGTTTCTTGAGCACTAATGTCTCGATCAACAATTGCTTCTGAGTACAAACAATGGTATGCATATGATGTTGGGTCCTCTGGACATGATGCAGTTGTGATTCTAGTTAGCATATGATGGTAGGTCTCTAATTTTCCCTCTGCTTTGGAAGCATATTTGGCTATGTACCTCAAGAGTACATAACGTGGCAGCACTGGTTGGCAATCCACATTTGCTTGCCATGTTTGAAGTATGCTTGTATTATGGATGTTTAAATGCTCATCATTGTGTGCCGGATGATATGTTTTTTGTCCTTTTTCATCGATGTAGAGTGATGATTCATTTTGTACCTTCCATGGAAATTTATACCTAAATTCAAGTGTATTCCCTTTTCTGTGCAAGCATGAATTTTCAGTGCAATTTCTATGTCTTTAGACTCTATTTTAAGGGTTGCTCATAGTCATGAAGTGGGTTGGATGAAAGTATGTATTTTGTATCTAGAAAGCAAGGGTTGTTCTCAATGGATTGATTTGCATGGATGCGAGAATCATGATTATCTCTAGGATTCCATGTTGTAACATATTTATCAAAGAAACTCTTTGCAGTATTGATTTGATCTGGATTTTGCTAATTTAATGTTTCCATGTTAGGAGCACCATAAAGCCATAGGAGACCATGTATATGTGCAGAGCCATGATGATGCCATTCATACCTACAAAATAAATGGTAGAGGATTAGAATAAATGAAAAATTTGTAAAATTTGTACAAAGGCACAGATAGGTAGTATATAATGTGTACCTATACCAATGATTTGTTGTGTGCATGTTGTTACGGAGAGAAATTCCTATGGCTTGGGGTACCACAACAAATAGCTTGACTCCAGAAATCAATCCTTTCCAATATGCAATAGAAATTAAATATCTAACACTAAAGGATCAGACCTCGTACCTTATTCCGGATGGTTGAAGTAGATGCCCGTTGAGCTTTCCAGCTTTAGCTTGAATTGATAAATCACTTCCTCAACAACAAGTAAACAATACAAGCATACTATATATATGGGTGTTAGATCTATTCTAGCATATATAATCAACAATGTATAAGCATTTGAAATCATCCATGGATAAAATATTCATTCAAACATACATCATTGGACAGGAAAAGATATTTCTATTAATATAAAATCAAAGATTACAATGGATACAACCTCTGTCGGCACGTTTGCGAATCGAAGAAACTGAATCCCACACTTGGTCCTCCACCACCTCAATCCTCCATCTCTCGATAGCAAGCTCACAAGTAAAAGGCAAGCTTGGGAAGAACACAAAAGTGCTCCAAGGGACAAAGGGATGCAGACTCAAGCACAAATTCCGGCAACAATGGACTATAGTTTCTTTGCTCTCAATTCTCTCATGTGCCTTCAATGTATCAAAGAGTTCCTTATATAGCTTTTCAAAGGGGTAATGAAAGGTCGAATCCGAGCGATCTCAAGGCATATGGAAGGCCAGGAGTCAAGTGAGTCGGATCCATGTCAAGGAAAACTCCAAAAGGATTTGGATTTTGTACATATCCCGATGTATGCGGTTAGGGGTCGAACCGGCGTATATACGCGATTAGGGGTTTAAAAGTCATGTATATGAATTTACACATGTTTTTAGGGATGATATAGGAAACATCAAAGGACAAAAAATGGTCCAAGGGGTCTAAGGAGTCTGCAACAGGACAGTGGAAGGCCATACAAGTGTGATTCACCTGGAGTGGTAAAATCAACTATAACAGATGCCCCCTGATGTCTGAGGTCAGAGGGGTCATACGATGGCCGAAATACATTATAAGTCCATCCCAGAAGTGGAGTGATGAAGGATCCCAAATGGAAGACCAGCCACCCAATCAGCATAGTACAATGATACAACTCTACACATAACTGCAAATACATCTAGCAGTTCCAGATACATAAGAGTACAATGGCCATGAATAGGCATGATACAAAATATCACATAAGTGGTCATTGCCACGTACAATATACCTAGATTAGAATCTCCATGATGAAGATATACAAAGGATCATGATCTCCATAATAGTTGGAAATGTCTGACATATACTGGAATCAAATCACGAGAGCTAAAATCTCATGAACACTGGAACGATCAAGAAGGTAGCATATAAAAGATGCCACCAATCTGGAAGGTATTCTACACAAACCGCTATGAGTACATGTCCTATTATGTGAATAGAGGTGTCAAGGTCGAACATAGTAGTCCATCGTCTGATTACCGGTCATTGATGTATATCGTTAACAGATGCGAGATCACCCACCGATAATGAAAACGGGAATCAAGGTACTAGAGTGAAAACTAACAAGTGCGAATAGATGTGTTGAGGTCGAACACTTGATATGATCCATCAATCAGGGGACATTGATGTATTCCCAAAAACTGTTGATGGCAAGAGAACCTGCCACTAATGACTGCAAGTCTCAAGGAACTCAAAATGACTCTAGATTCCAATCCCAGAATAAATAATCTGAAGTCGATGGGATGAAATCCCCTGGAAGGAGGGCATTAAGGCATCCCCCATCATCCAACATGAGGTACTCAGAAAAGCTGTATAATGTGGAAGGACTAGATCATAAGGTGCACGAACCAGTAACTGTACCGAGAATGGCCGACATGCAAAGTCAAGATAACTAAGGAATGGCCGACTCAGGTTTCAACATCCTTCGAACAAGAGCATAACAGCGTATGGTGACTTAAATAAAGGTAGCATAGACTCGATATACAAAACTGGGACATCTCTGCGACACAGGAGTTATCAACAAAGGCTCCATGGGGACTCGAAGCTTAACCAGTTGGTGGAGATACAAACCTAACCAACGGATGTGATATACAGTGCTATGTTCGAAGGTGACACGACTCGACAGCTGCCAAAAGATAACATCTTTCCTTGTCCGACTTTTTGTTTTTTTTTTTATTTTTTTGGACTTTTTCAAATATTTAAAAAGCTTGAAAAAGAATCAAACTAATTTATAGTTACAAACTAGGAGGAGATGAGTGTCATAGGGGCAAACAAACTAGTTCCAAGCTGTGGAACATACCTATGCTCAATGCAAGGACACATGTGTAGGATAGTGACACTCGGGGGAAAATCCCCTCTCAGTAAAAATAGGGAATCAAGCTGCAAAGGATATAAAAAATGGCTCTACATGGCTAGAAATGAGACAAGATCGGGCTATATGGCCGAAACTCAATGTCAGGGAAGCTGGCATAAGGCTCAATGAGGCAAGCAAAGCTCATGATAATGCAATTACAACTTGACATAAGGGAGTCCTGAGGGGAATAGGACAGCAAAAGATCAAGAAGGAGTATGAGGCTCTTGCAAAATGTCATGGCAATACTATACAACGGACTCCCACACCCCAAGGGACAAAACGTCAGCATGGGCACCAAATGCAAATATGGTGCTAACTAGGGTACCCATGTAAGGTCAAGCTCTACCACTCCTATCATGCCACTCCTAAAACAACAAGAAGGTTCTGTGACATAACAGAGTGGGTTCATACCTAAGGCTATAATGAAACGGCCATAAGGTCATGCAAAATGCAAACAATGATGAAACCTAACCTATATGCCAGTTTAGACATGATACCTGAAATCAACATGAATGGGTCATTCCAACGGCTGAAACGGCACTCAAAAAGGTCTCCTACATCATAAATTAGTCCAAAGACGGTCCAACAAGATTAGAAATGGTCCAAACTATAGGAAAGGGTGTAAAAATTTGAAAATTTTCTATAAATAGTAAAAAATTCAAAACATTATAAAATATTTGAAATTTTTACCCATTTCAACTCAGAATTTCAACAGCAAATTCCAGGAGATCCAGCTAGCGGAATCTACTACCGTTTTTTCCAGGTACTTACCCATGTTCTATTCTTCCATTTTGATGCAATTTTTGTCAAATTCCATGGTGATTTTGGATTTCTAGGCCATTCCAAAATAGGCGCTGCGGCCCACATGGAAATCAAGGGTTTTTCCCCGTATAGGGCTGGATATACGCGGAAAATGCCCTCACAGTCGCGTATGCAGCCGTGCTTGAGGTTTTTCAAGTGTTCTAATGGGAAAAACTCAAATTTTTTGTGTAGGATGCTCCTAGAATGGAGAGAACGTGAACATGGTGATGTAGAAGAGGTAGTAAGGGCCGATCTAATGGTTCAACAAGCGCTACGTGCATGTGGGCTCTACAAATTTTGGTGTCTTGGTGGCTTAAGGGCCAAACCAGGATTATTGCAGATGCTGGTGAACTACTGGGATCCAGATTCAGAGTCATTCCAGATAAATGGGATGTCCCTCACCATAGAGGTGGAGAACATATACTTTATTACTGGACTTTCCCGACGAGGGGAAGTAGTGAACCTACGTTCTCGCGATCCCGGAGGTGGCTTGACTATAGATGAGTACATTGCGGTGTACTGTTATCCGGACACGGAGAAGGTGGGGAGTCAGATCCCAACTAACTCCATATAGGTGCTGGGCCTAAAGGCCATCCTACTGACACTGGGTAGGATAGCAGGCTTGGCTTCACTCCACCAAGCCTCACGACCTCTGATGTTCTATGTAGTGGAGTGCATGAGACCCACAGTATATGATTGGAGCACTACACTACTGGGAAACATGAAACATTAGCTCAGTGAGTGTAAGATGGGCAGAGTGCAAAACTTCAGTTTCAGCAACATACTGAGCACATTTTTCTTCGAGCGTGTTCCAGAATTGAGCCCCAGAGTTGACGTTCCTCTACACGGGGTTTGAGATCCGGCAACGACGTTGGGCGTATGCGATGCACAGACTGGGGGGAGGTAGGGTATCCAACCCCTATCCAGCTGATTTCTTTCTGTGGTAGTGACGAAAGATAGTTGCCATTGATGACTACCCCTACGCGGGGATAGATTTCCGGGGGGACCCAGACATGCCGCTACCACCAGGATCGGCATACGGTGACATAGGTAACGAATCTCGACCCTCTCTTTAAATTTATGAGTTATTTAATTTTTTTGTGTTTTCTGATTATATGGAATCAAAAGATATGTTTTTGGGTGACAATACATAGTGACATCTACCATATGCATGCGGATGTGGGACCACAGCGACCTGAAGGCTTCCCTCCTCATAGATGGAGGGGAAGAGGAGACGATATCACGGGTGTGGATGCGGAGCGGATGCTCCAGAGCATTCATACCAACTTTGTGAGGCTGACACACAGAGTTCCCATGGTGTAAGTCGAGGACTTTCCTGAGGCCATGCAACGCCAGGTGGTGGGTGTACCACGAGCATGGGTGCGATTATTTCGACGGCTAGCTAGAGCCGTAGTGACATTCCATGATCACAATCCCCCTCCTCCTCCACAGGCTTAGATACCTGGGAGTGATACATTTTGTATTACTGTGTATTGTATTTTGGTGTCTCGAGAGCCCCATTTTTGTATTATGACACTATGTATTACCACATTTTGGATGTATATAAAAACTTTTATGATGATCGGTTTATTTATTTACATGTGTAAAAATTTGTGTTTCTGATGAGTTTATTGTTTATGAAACAAATTCCAATCTAACACGTAGTTAGCATATGAGTCAGCAACTTGATTATTTATTCTTGGAATATGTATGTATGTTATATTGTCAAATTACCATTCTAATAACCTCACATGTAAGAATCTTCTTAATAATGTCAGATATCTAACATGGTACAAACCATTAAGTTGTGACACTACTAACTCCGAATCAAGACGTACCTCAATAGAGAGAACGCCATGTAAAATGGCATCCCGTAGAAGCTCAATAACGACACTATATTCAACAACATTGTTGGAAGATGGCCGTAGACATACGCCTCCTGAAGACAATACCTGACCCATAGGAGTATAAATCACCCAAGCAGCAGAGGCTGAGTGTTGAGTGTGATAGCTCGCACCATCCACGAATCCTATGAAGGTGGAAGATTCCATTGACATCTACCAAAAGAAACAGAAACTAATCACAAACCCGATCACTATAAGAAAAATACCTACCTATGCAAAACTGTACAATAATATACAATAACCAACCTTGGATGAAAATCATGCATAGTACTTCTTGAGATAGAGCCCATTTCTAGGCTCCGCCAAGGTCGTTCCCTCATAATCCACTAACTCATAAGCGCCCTTCTCTAATACACGTTTGACGACGTAAGGACCACGCCACATGGGGTTAAAATTTCCTGCCCCTAAGGGTTCTTTTGGTTGATCCCACAAAAGGACCAAGTCTCTCTCACTAAACCTCCTTGGACGGACAGACTTATCGTACTGGACCTTTACGCGACGCTTATTTACTTCTAGAGCCACCAAGGCATCTCGACGTTGCTCATCAAGTTGCTCAAGGTGGACCAAACGCTCCTCCAATGGTGAAGTTTCTGGTAAGAGCTCTATGGCTAGATTCAAAGAAATAATCTTGCACTCAATTGGCAATACCGACTCCACTCCATGTACAAGTTGATATGGATAAAAACTCGTGGCAGTCTTAACATCGGTTCTATATGCCCACAAAGCAGGATATAACATAATGTGCCAATTATTCTTGCTTTGTGCGATGGTTCGTTGGAGAATGGATTTGAGTGATTTATTCACTGGTTCTACCTATCCATTCAATTGAGGGTAGTAAGAGGAGGAATGCTCTTGTTTGTACCCTAACTTTGATGCCAACTCTTCCATCATACGATTCTGAAAGTGTGAGCCATGGTCAGTGACAAGATCTTTCAAAATCCTGAACCGAGTAATAATCTGGTTGAATATGAAGTGCACTGCTGTCTCACCATTGGATTTAAGTGTAGGCATAGCCTCAACCCATTTCGTGAAGTAATCAACAACCACTATGATATGATGATGCCCCCCAACTGAAGTTGGGTTTCAATCCATAAAATCAAGCTCCCACTTAGTGAAGGGACCAGTGGTGATGATGGGATGTAATGGGGTAGGTTTCGAGTGCATATTACATTCAAACACCTGGAAAGGGTGGCACCTCTTGATTGCATCTACACAATCTTTAAAGATCGACGGCCAAAAATAACCTGCTCTTAAGATTTTTTGGGCTGTAGAAAGCCTTGATAAATGACCACCACATGCCCCTCCATGGCAACCATTCAGCACTACCTCATCCTCTTAATGAGTTAAACAACGACGTAAAATGGAATCTACCCCACAGCGGTATAAAGTGTTATCCACTATGAGGTAATTCTTAGACACGTGATGTAATCATCGTCGTTCATCCCACAAGAGGTGAATAGGGACCTTCAATGTTTGTAAATATATAATGATATCCCCATACCATGGGTCTAAAGTTGAGATTAAGAAGATGTGCTCATCGATAAACGTATCTTCACAAACCAAATCCTCGACCTCACTTGGGAAATCCGATATGAGCTCTGCAAAAATTAACGATTTCTTTGATTTTGCCGAAACAAACTCGAGATCGAATTCTTGCAGGATGACAATCCATTTATTATATTTTCCCCCAATCATCCTTCGGGTGAGGATGAATTGAAATAGATTGACATGGGCTACAACCAAGGTCTGGTGAAGGAGAATATAATGTCTCAACCGTTGAAACGCATGTACTGTAGCTAAGGCAAGCTTCTCAACATGAGAATAACGGATCTCCGTGTCAATAAGATTTCGACTCAGATAGTATATGACATGCTCTTGGAGCTCCTCATCCTATTGAACCAAAACCATACCAATCGTCTCCATGGATGCGGCCACACAGCGTATGAAATCACAGCTATAGTCTGGAGGAATAATCACCGGGGCCGATGCTAGGGCTCGCTTGAGCGCATAAAAGGACTCCTGGGCTCGCTCATCCCAACAAAATGTGGTGTCCTTTTTCAAAAGACGCATGAAGCCTCTAGTCAAATTGGAAAAATTGACAACGAATCTCCGTAAGAAGTTTGCCATGCCTTGCAAACATTGAAGATGACGAATGTTCTTCGGGGGAGACAACTGAAGTATTGCCTCAACCTTCAAAGGGTCGACTCTTATACCCTCTTTAGAAATGATGAATCCTAATAAGCGACCTGAATTCACACAAAAGATGCACTTGTGAGGATTTAATTTGACCAAATAATGGCGGCACCTTTCGAATACCAATCTCAAATGATAGGAATGACACATTCTCATACGAGAATGAGCAGCAAGGTCATCCAAAAATACTTCGATAATCGACTTGAGATCATGGAAGATTAAGGTCATGGCCCACTGAAAAGTAGCTCCGGTGTTCTTAAGGCAAAAGGAATTTTTTGATATGCAAAAGTTCCCCAACGACAAATAAATGTAGTTTTATGTTGGTCCTCAGGTTTAATTTGTATCTGATTATATCAGGAAAAGCCGTCAATAAAGGAAAAAACCTCGCTACCTGCACACTCATCCAAAATCTGATCAATAAATGGTGTGGGGAAATTGTCCTTACGACAGGCACAATTCAAATCATGGAAATCAGTACATATGCGGATCCCTCCCTGCTTCTTGTCAACCAGAACGGGGTTTGAAACCCACTCTGTCAAGGGAACAGGATAGATAAAGCTGACATTCAACAGTTTCTCTATCTCTACATTAATCGCGGGTGCTTTCCTAGGATTCACCGCATGCAAACGTTGTCAAACAGGCTTAGCATTGGGATAAGTCATAATCTCGTGTTCGGCAATGCGAGGGTTGATACCTGGCATTTCGTTGTAAGACCAAGCAAAGATATCACAAAATTCTTTAAATAGCTCGGTGTATTCTTGAATCTCAACATGGGAAAATTATTCCCCAATATAGACATTCTCTATCCTGCCAGGATCGCGAGAGATATTGATAGGAATCATTGGAGATATATTTGCCATGTTCCCATCAGCCATCGGACTAGGAGAGCTTAATGGAACCATGGGACTACCAATTCTCTTGCTAAGAACCTCCCTAAAATCCTCATGCTCCAAGCAGTCAAGCTCGAGAAGAAAGTAATATCTATGATGGAGATCTTCCCATGGTGGCTCAACTTCTGACATGGCCTCAATAATCGCTTCGTCTGAAGGAAAAACACTATCAAGGAAGTCGTGCGCGTGAGAATACTATACTACCCATGCAGGCAGCACATACGGGTCCTCCTCCTCCGTCCGTGAAGAGGAAGGACTAGGCTCTGCAACACACTCAAGATTAGCTTCATAAGCCACAATAGTTGCAGGCAACGGCACGTCCGTCACGATGGGCTCACTCAAAGTATTCGGTGTAGGAAGAATCCAAGGATCTTCCATATGACTCGTGCGAAAAGACACCGATATTATAGATGTCGAAGCCTCACCGGAACTAGATCCTATCATAAGGATAGGTGTAGGACAACTAAAAATTCCCATGAGGGATGGATACATGCCTACACCCACACTCCCAGTTGCTGGCTGAGAGTGCTCTACGATCGGGATCGAAGCTCTCGAAGATGCGGTAACTGATGGATTCTTGAAGGACGTTTGATCAATCGTAACTATCTTCCAGTTAAATGGAAAGCATACAACGCAAAATAGGGAAGAAGCTATGGCTTACATACTGTAAATCCAATTCCTACCCAGCAAGAGATTGTAGTCAAGGGACGCATCAACCACCTCGACCTCTATCGCAATGGTCTTCCCTCCTAAACAGACTTTAAGGGAAGGGAGAATCCTGTGCGGCCTAAACGATGTCCCATCGAACGTAATTAACATGGTCGCCGATTTAGACAACTCAGGGGAACCTAAACCATTCCAACACGATAAAGACATCACAGAAGCAACAATGCCTTCATCAATCACAGTGCGCTTGATGGTCATGTTAAGACATTCTACGTGAATCAAAAGAGACACATAGTAAGGCAAGCGAGGCTGAAGTCCTGCGGTTTCAAATTTAATCATGGAGGAAGAATTATCATCATTCACACCAAGGGTAGAAAGCAAAGCCTTTCTTTGCGAAGGACAACTCTGAAGTACTTCTAGTGCATACATTGCACAAGGAGTGTGGCCCAAATCCTCGATAACAGAATAGTTCTAGGCAGCTCAGGCATTAGGATTGTGCCCTGAACGCTTAAGGACTCCCTTAGGAATGTGAGGTGCAGCTTCAGGTTTATCCATAGGTTTTTCAATATGCAAAGGAGTCCCTGGTGGATCAGGTTCCTTTCTTGGGTTGGGTTGTGACGAACCATAGTCCTTCGCACGAGTCACAACTTTCACAACATGTACCATGTTAATGCAACCATGACCACTACCCTCCGACGGATCTTGATCGCCACCAGACTGATCATGGGTCCTCAAGTTCATATTTTGATTGTGAGGTAAAGGGTTAGTTAGCACAGCTGGGCCTTATGCCAAGAATCTCGAGGCTTCATCGATACGAGGGCACAAGTAAGTGCAGTGATCGTCCTTACACAACTTGCAAGGAAATTTAACCTTACGTTTAGGTTGCTTGTCCCCCCTAGCATCACGAGCATTCTTTCCATTATTATTATCATTTTCGTTCCTATTCCCACCCTTACGATTATTCTTACCCTTCTTTTTATTTCGTCCGGGCTGTTGGTTACCCTTTTGGTCTGATGATTGCACTGAAATCACACTCGCCGTTTGGGCGAGTTGAGATGAAGTCATGGCTTGTCCCGAAGCAGATTGGTTGATTGACAATTAACTAACTTGTTTTGCAACCGAATCGGTAGGTTTAGCACTTGCACAACCAACAATTCCATCGGCATGTGGTCCAGGTTTAACTTTGGGGTCGAAACTAGAACGCGGAGCATTGGGAATGATCTCATATAACAAACCGGATTGAGCATAAATCAAATCCAGTTCCTACGCCCTAAAAATGGCTTGTTCCTAATTTTTCACTCCAAATGTAGAAACATCCTTCGCTATATAAGGCAATAACGACTTAAGGAACCGTTCGAGGAGGAATTCCGACGATATAAAGGCTTTAATCAACATCTTCCGTCTACGCCACTCTTGGATATGATCTGAGATATGTGTGGCTTTATCCTGCCAAAATGTCAACAAGAGTTCAGTACCAACGTCATAGCGCACTGGTAGCTGGAATTGGTTAAGAAAAATCATCGCTAGGTCATCAAACAAAGCAAATGCCCCCCTAGGTAGCTCTATATACCATTTCGCGACAGACCCTGTAAGGGTGCGTTGAAATAGTCTCAAACAGATTGAGTCCTGGTGTAAGGAATTTGAAGAGTACCATAGGTGAAAGGTAGTAACATGTTTGCTCGGATCCTTTCTCAGTTTGCCCTCGAATTTGGGTATGTCCGAGGGAAGCTTAGTAGGGACAGCCGGCCAAGCTGGGTCATGAGCTACAGGATCGTTCGTCAATCTCGACAAGTCAGGAAGATTCAGCGTTGCGAGGAAAGGGAGCCTATGATGATTAGGTCGATGGATCGCTCCCTGATAGTTCTGATTCACATAGGTCTGATTACCATAACCACCATGGCCTTGGCCATAGTTCCCTCCCACTGTTTGACCCGTATAGGGTGGCATGGAAGCACCATAGTGTGGTGTACCTTGACTATTTGGAGCTACAAAGCCGTAATTTGGAGAGTAAGCGGGTTGTTGATACCCACACCCATAAGGTGAAGAACCCTATCCATACTGCGTCCTATAATAGGGTCCATAAGTCATCCCATGAGATGTCCCATGAGACACTCCGTAAGTAGGAATATACGTTCCGGAAGTAGGAATATATGCTCCGGAAGTAGTAATAGGACCTCTAGAAGTATGAACATGACCTCCCGATACAACAGGCGGTGCATGAACCTGAGACACAACTGGTCGAGTAACCGCAGTACGGACATGACTTGTAGCAACATTCTGGCCTGAAGGACCAAGTGAGTGAGGTGGAGGGTGAACATTCGAAGAACTAGGGATAGAGGATGAAAGGACCTGTGTAATTATGTACATATTATTCCCTATAGTCACTCATCTCGGATCTGGTATCCTAATAGGATCACTAATCCTAGACCTAGGAGGAATATGTGATGTAGCTTCCACCGCTAGGATGGAAGGTGCAATGTGACTTGTGCTCCCAAACCTCTCTGCATGGTAAGGATTGAGAGTGCCCCTAGGCATAGTGCTAGGCTCAAACTCAGACTCAACATGGAATTCCAAATCGTGTGTAGGAAAACTAGACATACCATAACTACCATAACTGGTGCTCGCGGGTTCAAAATGAGTCTCATCATCCTCTGGAATTCCATACCGGCGATGCATCAATGGGGAATCAGCCCTAAAGTAAGTAGGTCTATTATGAAAATTTCCTATCTCAGAAATCACAGGACCTAACTCAGTCAAATCAGGTGAAGGATCATAGTTCGGAGTAAACTCCCCATCTTCCACATGAATGGGAGAAGGTGGTTCAGGGATACCTTCTATATGGTCTCCCAAGGTGTGTGAATCAATCTGTGAAGTAGTCCGCCTGGACTGTCTATTTCTCTCTCCCAAAGGAGGAGGAGATGTAGAAGGCAGAAGTCCTGCTAAACGAAGAGAACGGCGAGGAGCTGCACCTGAATCCACAATGACTCAAAAAATATAAAAGACTCTCTATCTACGCAAACCCTAGGCAAGCTAACGTGCACAGAGCAATCACCAAAAAAATCTAAAGCCAACCACAAGCAATCAAGGGTAGGATAAGTGAGCTCCTGAATGAAGCAGGTGTGTCTCGCCTAGGAGAGGCTTGAGACTCCCATACACAACAATCGGAGGTACGTAACCATTTATTGTGGCCCTTAGCTTCAACGCGTAAAGCGACTGTGCTGTCTGACCCCAACCTGGCCGGGACACCTACAAAATAACCCCTGGAGACTACCCCCTCGATATCCTAGGTAAGGCCACTAAGGTCACCTCAATATAATCAATGCTCAAGCAGACAGTCGCAGGCGGGATTGACTGTATGGGCAGGGTAGCAAAGCTCGAAACTCTCGAAAGAGCCCCCAGATACGAATACAATCCTAGAAATATCTCCGGTGCTACTCAGTTATGACTAGGGGTCATCCTAATCAATAACCGCTCACACTGCCTCGTGCTTAACTCCCTTTTGAGAGGAGGATCCTGAGAAACACTGGTTATACCAAGGAATTTCACAAACTCACCTGGATAGGCACATACATGTTGTTGTTTAGTGGTCTTGGAGAATTTACTCATAATGAACTATTCCAAGACCCTAAAACCTAATCTTGTTGGTGAACCCTATCAAATAAAATAGTGTAGTTCATTTTAATTAAGCGTTGATTTTAATTGGATTTATTACTCAAAAGAGGTATATGGCCATGCAACTAATGGCATTATGACACAACACAAAGCAAAATGCACACCTAACAATCAATGCAAATGCATTGTGTCCATGAAAAACAGGGTATGCTACTACGTGAAATGCACAATTTTCTTCAAATGATATATGCAAGCTTTCCTATATGAAATCCTGGCTAATACTCCAAAGCAAATCTAGTGCAAGTACTATGCAAAATGCAAGATGCAATGCATGATGATAAGCAAATATTTTTTGGATTTTTTGAAATAAAAATGAGATACTAAACCAAAAGAATGGTTCTACAACCCCTAGACTCTATAAGCACACTCAAGCAAAGTACTATGGTAAAAGAAATCTAATGCACTAAGCCCAAAACAAAAAATCAAAAATGCAATGACAAGAACATTCTTCAAAAAAGAAAATTTACCCTAAAAAAAACGTCTCTGGTCAGAAATAGAGGTGTATACAGACTCTAGCCGTATAAAAGGAGACTCGGCAATCATCAAAATTCACCCAGCAACCATCCACATTCCTCTAGAAGGAAAAACTAAGGGCATACGCGACTGTTAGCAATAAACCCGCGTGTGTACGCAGAAATAGAAGTGAAACCTGCGTATATACGAGACTGTGAGTTAAAAACTTGCGTACAGGAAGAAAGGTGCATAAAAATAAAGGCAAATAGACAAGCTAAGACAAACTTCACACCAATCAGACACTACCAGGCAAACATGCCCCCAGACCCGACACAGAAACAAGAGAAAAAGAGCAATTCAAAGTCATTGAATGCCGATAGAAAACCCCCAAAGGACAACTACTAGGAACTCCCTAGCGGAGTCACCAATTCTGTTATGGAGAGAAATTCCTATGGCTTGGGGTACCACTACAGATAGCTTGACTCTAGAAATCAATCCTTTCCAATATGCAATATAAATTAAATATCTAACACTAAAGTATCAGACCTCGTACCTTATTCCGGACGGTTGAAGTAGATCCCCATTGAGCTTTCCAGCTTTAGCTTGAATTGATAAATCACTTCCTCAACAACAAGTAAACAATACAAGCATACTATATATATGGGTGTTAGATCTATTCTAGCATATATAATCAACAATGTATAAGCATTTGAAATCATCCATGGATAAAATATTCATTCAAACATACATCATTGGACATGAAAAGATATTTCTATTAATATAAAATCAGAGATTACAATGGATACAACCTTTGTCGGCACATCTGCGAATCGGAGAAACTGAATCCCCCACTTGGGCCTCCACCACCTCAATCCTCCATCTCTCGATAGCAAGCTCACAAGCAAAAGGAAAGCTTGGGAATAATACAAAAGTGCTCTAAGAGACAAAGGGATGCAGACTCAAGCACAAGTTCTGGCAACAATGGACTATAGTTTCTTTGCTCTCAATTCTCTCATGTGCCTTCAATGTATCAAAGAGTTCCTTATATAGCTTTTCAAAGGGGTAATGAAAGGTCAAATCCGAGCGATCTCAAGGCATATGGAAGGCCAGGAGTCAAGTGAGTCGGATCCATGTCAAGGAAAACTCCAAAAGGATTTGGATTTTGTACACATCCCGATGTACACGGTTTTAGGGGTCAAACCCGCGTATATACGCGATTAGGGGTTTAAAAGTCGCATATATGAATTTACACATGTTTTTAGGGATGATATAGGAAACATCAAAGGACAAAAAATGGTCCAAGGGGTCTAAGGAGTCTGCAGCAGGACAGGGGAAGGCCATACAAGTGTGATTCACCTGGAGTGGTAAAATCAACTATAACACATGTTTTGTTGAAGCATCTCCTCATGGTAGATTGAAAATATTTTATGCATGTATGCAGCTACAATGTGGGGCATATCAATGACATTATGAGTACGCCATTGTTGACGAACTTTTGGGTCAATAGGGGTAGCCTCTTGCATAACAACATTAAATTCTGGACATTTTGTGTCTGTTGCATTGAGAGTGAAGAATAACATAGGGCATTGCAACTGTGTGATCAAATTTGTTAGCTCACTCCTCTGTAGTGTCCAATATGCTTTGGTTCCACGAAGGTGTGCTCCAAACCGCATGACATGCTCTAGGAGGTTGTCTATGGGAATGTCCTGTATATGTATGCACAATTCCTCAATTGTGGTTGGCATGTTATTCTCTTGCCACTGTGTGAGGAAAAAATTAGAAGTTTTATGACACCCATGGCGCATAATTAAGTTGTACAAGTAGAATATGAAACGGGGTTGATGACCAAATCCGTTGTCATAATATCTCATTAAGTGTACTGCATAACCATCGAGTGGAATGTTTTTGATACTAGGTTGGCGAGGTAGTGCATCCCCATTTGGGAAAAGAGTTGGGAATGCCATGTCGAATCGAACCTCTGTGTTGTTCTCATTGATTAGCGATGACCCAATAGTTGGCCAGTCAATGGTAGTTGGTGTAGTAGTCGATGTAGTATGAACAAAATCTTTGATTTTTTCCATTTCTCGTTATGCATTAGGTAATCTGAAGGAAAAAGAAGATACTTCATGTGATGGTTGGATAGAAGTGTGGTTATCTAGGTCAGGGATATTTGAATCGTTTGAAGAGGAAACACCATTGTCCGTAGAAATATAATAGAGTTGAGAGGATATATCAGTGCATGCTTCTGGAAGTGATGAAATTGAGGCATGGTAAATTTACACATCACTATAATATTTGTCATGTTGCATCTTATAGAGAAATGCATTGACAACATGTGATTTGGTCACATAACAAGCATAACAATTAATTTCTGCTCCGTGCCTCTTCACAACCAAGATATCAATATATGAAAGGTGGCGTGAAAGGAAACTTTCAATCTTAATAGTTTGTTAGGGGAAACAAATGGTGTGACCACTATACTTGTATTGTCGACCACGAGCATGACTGACCTACAAAATTGGGCTAGCATGATCAATGGGCATTTCTTCAATTTGAGTAAGTATGGACAACACATTGGGTTGGGCACCAGGGTCCATATTATTCCATTTGGAGAATCGATGACCATTGATTTCTCTTTGACATCGATGGAAAATGTGTCCAATGGAAGATGGATGAGTAACAATACTAGGATATGATTCCATACAAGTAGTACTTGTATGCATGATGGATAAGGCATCAATCCGTTTGCGGAAATTTTGGGTAGCTTATGTATGGTCCTGATGTTGAAGATTACATATTGGAAAGTCAGTAAGAGATTGTTGTTTACTATTATTTGCAGTTTCTCTACATCTCTTTAGTCCATCTTTCTGTTCAACATATATTTTCCTATGTTGTTCATTTTGTTGGAGTCTAAATGTAGATGGTATAGTAGTGAGTTTTTCCTTTTCTTTGCTCAGTTTATCTTTTTATCTTGTTGATTGTTGTAGAGTGGACTATATGTCATTGATTGTTGTAGTTCTTCTTTCTATCAGAATCACATTGTGAAGATGATATATTTGCTAGACCTATTGAATGTTTTGTTGAAATATAGTAGGCATTTGTAGTGACTTTGAGAATACTTCAAATGTGGTGTATGTTGGTATTGTTTTGAGTAGGCGTGCATGCTCTTCAGGAAGGAAATTAGTAGCCATGATTTGATTTGCAATATTTGATTGTACCTACAAGGAAAACATTAAATGATTTGTAAGTATATTTTAATTAAGTTGAGAGTGCATGTACTTTTAAAAAGATGGAAATGAAATTGTATTATATGTTGAACATGAATGTGAAGGTCATATCCCCTTTAATAGAAAAGTAATAAATTGAAGGAAAATTGTATAGTAATCAAGTTTTATTTAGTATGTATGTGTATAAATTAGGGTACGGTACATTTTTTTTGGAAAAAAAGGCATAACACACGCCTTAACTATTCAACCAAAATGTTAGGCTATAGTACATTTTTTTTTTAAAGGCATAACACATGCCTTAACTATTAAATCAAAATTTTAGGGATGGGTATGTTTTATTTTGGATTTTTCGTGCAATACATTTTATCACATGCAATTACAATATTTTTTATTTGTTTCTGATTGGCAAATTTTTCCTTATGTACTGCCAATTGGAACGAGTAACGGTTGAAAAAATGCTTCGAGAAGATGGATGTTGTTTCTTTAGTATTTCCTTCATAACCATATTCAGAAAGCTTCAGAGAAGCTATGTCGATAATTTATTTTGCAACATCCTGGAATGCAATTACATCAGCTTTCCTTGTGTTGTCGTCAATTGTGAATTGGAATATGTACATGTATTAACATTCAAATGCGTGTTGATTGCACCTTTGACACTTCCATATACCATCCTCAATAGGTGTGAGTTTTTTTTTGCACTTTCGATCTTCAAATGTAAGTGGGCATGCAACATACTGGCAATTGTCTATATCCATAGAAGTAATAGTTTCTTCAACTCAAATGTATGAAGGTTCCACCTCTGTACCGATCCTTTCAGTTTGTATGTCAAACAAAATCTTTTGTATGGAATGATGTCCTCCTAAAGCACCATGTGCAGATAATGAATAGCATGGGAGGTCGGTACCTGGATTTTCAAACCAAGTTCGCAATTCCTGAGTTTCTTTGGGATCAGGATTGATGTAAAGCTCGGATGAGAAGGTTGTAGTAATCGAGATCTTATTAAAGTCTATTGTTTTCCCAGCCTTAATAGCAATTATTGGAAAGCTATTTATGGTGGCATATTACTCTAGATTATATTTATTGCATAAGACCCCCCAAAATGTGACCTCTATACTATAGCTTGACATGTCCTTTAGCTGAAGGATTCTCTTATGTGTCTTCGTTCCATTTTTCCTCATGATGGTTACTAAAAGGCTAATACATATAGCAACTCCAATAGTATCAACTACAGAGTTGTTGATTAGAGTTGGTAATTCATTAATAGGAGTGAAGATGAAGTTATGGTTTGCTATTGAATGTTAATCATGTAAGAAAGTTTCTATGGTGGAGTTACGGGCAAGATTGGTTTCCCAATCATTTTTAAAATGATTGAATTATTTCTTT
The DNA here is from genome assembly GCA_001517045.1 of Pseudotsuga menziesii. Classification (NCBI taxonomy): domain Eukaryota; kingdom Viridiplantae; phylum Streptophyta; class Pinopsida; order Pinales; family Pinaceae; genus Pseudotsuga; species Pseudotsuga menziesii. Next base: position 278,594 of record LPNX010758822.1, on the reverse strand, counting down.
TGGCATGTTTGATTAGACCTTTTAATATTGTGTATAGTTTACCAATATCTATTGAAGAGTGGAATTGTGTTGCTTGCATGTTGAAGCATGTGATGTGTATTTCACTACCTGCGATATCAATTATGTCAAAGCTAAACACATGTCCAGGCCTCCTAGCATTGGTGAATGTGCGAAGGTCGGTTTTTGAAAGGAATATGACTTTCAATGTCCATTCTTGCATGTATGGCAGTAAAGATTTGATAGGAGTAAATATTGGCAGTCTGTTAGTTTTTTCTAATTAGTGCTTGCTAGGAGAACTTACATCATTGTTCAACAGTGGGCTACCAATAATCTCTGATGTCATAGTATGAACCTGTATATCATGAACTATAAGAATCCTGGAAAGCATGAAAAAAAATGTGTGGTTAAAGAGTAAGTAATATAAAGTGTGGTTACTGTGTGTGATTTATGTGGTTGAGAAATAAGTAGTAGGAAAAAGTAGACAAATGAATACATACATGTTATTTTGGATATAGTTACAAGTGAAGCTATTTATTTGAACCAATGATCCAATTTCCACTTGAAATGACGTGAAAAGGGATCTGAGAGGCGAGTAAAATAGAATTTGTATTGTAGTATTTCCATAAGATAGGTGTACAGAATGACGATATTCAGAAGTTGTTGTGAATTCCAAAATTTGCAGAATAGGATTGCAAAGTACCTCTCCATTTCCAATCCTTGTAATAGATTTCAATGTTAACATTGACATCATCACTATAAATTTCTCTGTTCATAGGAGTTCTGTGTATGGGTCGCAAAAAATTACCTAAGAAGAAACAATTTTGCATTAATGTATTAGGATATATATATATATTATATATGAATGTAATTTAAGAAGAAGACATATGTAGGTTGAGTAATTATTTGAAGGATGTCAATAAACAATGCAGATCCTAGGATTAAGGAGAATGGACGCAGACAGGGAGACACTCGCTAGCAGAGAATGCAGGAACAAATGAACAAAGTCATGAAGGGGAAGATCAATGACTAAGAACGATTCTGCAGTTGAAAGGTGCAGCGAAAGCATGAAGGATTTAAATCTTTCTCACCATTAGATCTGACGCTCCAGAGGAATTACGCAAGATAAAGGTGTAGGGAAAATAATAGATCCGCAAAGACAAGGTGAAGATCCGCACTTGATCCTAGATCAACGGACAAAGAAGAAGCTGCAGAGATCAATGGTCGAGGATGAGTTCCGCAATGTGAAGTTGCAAGCTAGTTAAAGTTGTGGAAAGTTGAGTTGCGGGAGGAAAATTTTGGAAGCCCATATTTGGAAAAGAAGGAAGGAGGATCCGCAATTTGATTGCGAAAAGGACCATCGTGATCACAAGTTTACGGAAGTCTGTTAGTTTTTGAAAACTAAGAATTGCAAACCCACAATCCACAAATTTGGAAAGGCTGTCACGGAAAGGAAATTGCGGTAGCAATATTTGCGGAAACAGAGTTGTGGAACCAAAACTGCTGAAATAGATTTGCAGAAGTTTGTATTACAGAAATAGCCTTGCAAAAGAAGAATTAATCAGTGAAGTTTGTTGATTAGTTTCCAATTGCAGAAACATAAATGCGAAAGCAATTTGCGAGAAGAGTCAAAGTGTACATCGACAATCCGCAACCCCCAATTGTGGAAGGAATGAGTTACGGAAAAGTGTGGAAAGGTCATTGTGAAAAGGTAAATGCGGAAAAAATATGTTGCGGAAAGGATGTTGAACGACTATGTTTAGATTAGTTTTGGTTGCCTATATGTATTCATTATTGGGAAGGAGGATCCACAATCCACAATCTACAATTTGATTGCAGAAAGGACTGTTGCGACAGCAAGTTTGCGGAGGTTCGTTAGTTTTTGAAATTTGATAATTGAAAACCCGCAAACCGCAATCAGCAATTGCGGAAGGGAGATTTGTGGAAACAGAGTTGTAGAACCATAACTGCGGAAATAGATTTGCTGAAACAACCTTGCGGGATTGAGCTTGCGGAAGAAGACTTAATCAGTGAAGTTTGCTAATGAGTTTCCGATTGCGGAAAGATAAATGCAGAAGCAATTTTCGAGAAGAGTCAAAGTGCACATCCGCAATTCACAACCCGCAATTGTAGAAGGAATGAGTTACCGCAAAATGTGGAAAGGTCATTATGAAAAGGTAAATGCAAAAAAAATATGTTGCATAAAGGATGTTGCAGAAAGGAAACTGCAGAAGGTCACGACTGATAAATTAAACAGAGTTAAAAATGACAAACAGAGAAGTAATTTCACTCCTCTAATTGACAGATGGAGTCATTACATATAAAAGGGACTTTTATGGGCCACATTACGGCTAGATTATATGAGAAGAAAAAGGTGGTGTGTGAAGGAATAATATTAGGGTTAACCATTCATTGTATCATCTACTGTTGGAGAAGTAGAAATCCATTCATGTTGATTATTGCACAACTCCTGGAGCTTGGACATGAGCCCATGGGTGAATTTTCTCTTGCCTAGACTTGCACGCAATCCTATGTGCATTGATTTTACTGAGGTATGTTGTTGAATTATTGGTATGTTGAGCAATTATGCATGCAAATTGTTATTTGGTAATGCTTGGTCCATTTATTGAGCGGAAGGAATAGCTCTTACACGTTTTCCCTTTCTCTACATTCTCTTATATTAATCCTATGTTCATTAATTAATATACTTTGTTGATGAATGCTAACTCTGCTATTGTGCTACAACATAATAGGATTCTGTCTATGAATACACTTCAGTTTTATACTATGTTATAGAAATAAAAAACTATGTTTAATTGTTTTCGATCTATTTAATTGTTTTTCAATCTATTAGATGGTCAATATATAGATTCAATAGAGGTGATAGGTGATTATTTTTCCTAAATACGTGATAATATTGAATGAAACCGAAACAATAAAATAAGGCAAGCTGGAAAGAATACCCGATAACTGCAATATAGCTAGGATGTGCTGGAAAGTATTACCTGAGACGACTGGCATATGTAGAGTGATGACGGGATTAAGCATCCCAATAATGAATACATATAGGAAGCCAAAACTGATTTAAACATAGTCGGTCGAAGGTTAGTTGATCTACCTTACATTCAATGTAGGTTAGTCGATAGAAGGTTGGCGTGAATACAGACATCAATGTTCGGATGTCTTCAATTCCTAATTTGACATCAAATCTCGTATATTCGTCTGTCCACGCTGAGAGAAGTACCTGGATATTGAAGTATTAGTCCAGACATCATACTCCACTGTCTATTGCAGGTTATCCATACTCTTTGCAAATCTCCATTTCCTATTGACGGTAGCCACACACATTAATGTTTTGGTTATACATGGCAGGTTTTCATTTGTTCTCGACAAACTGATGAAACTGCTAGACGAACAACCCCCTAAAAAATGCCTTCAACGTAATTAACTTTATATGACTCATAATGTAAAAATAAGATAGGTGTGACACCATTAAAATTAAGTTAGGGTAATGTCATTCTCATATAATGGCAATGATCTTACATCATGGACATAGTTAAGTATTTAAACCATTGAACCCCACCTACCCTCTAGCAACACAAAATGTTCATGGATATTAAAAGTATAAGTAATGGAAAAATCAAAGGTTATGATGAGATATTTATATTATTAATTATTAAAAGGTGGTATGAGGGATATGTATAAGTTTTTTCATATTTAATATTAAGTTAATATATGATAATTGAAAGATTATTATTAATAACAAGTTAAGATCCATGAGGTGGCAATGTTTTTGACATTGCCACATGCTATTGCAAGAGAAGGTACTTTGTTTTCAACTATTAAGTAAGCAAGTAAGCTAACTCGCTCTCTCTCTTTTTTTCTTTTGATATTATACATAAACTTGAATATGAATTTTCTGCTTTTAATATAAACCAAAAAAATCATTAACGTCGTTATAAAATATATAAATGTAGTGTTTTTGTTTTATATTATACATAAATTTGAATATGAATTTTCTGCTTTTTAATATAAACCAAAACAGTCATTAACATCTTTACAAAATATATAAATGTAGTGTTTTATCATTATTTTAATATTATATTTTAATATATAATATTATATTGGCAAGATTGTTCAATAGAAATGGAAACATAAATGGTATACTTTTTCGTTAAGGGTTAACACTTGATCTAACTACCACCCAAAGGTTTAAAAAAACATCTATAATCTTATGGTCTTGCCAAAACATTACATCAATTCATAAAAACAATATTGGATTTTGCAACCCTTTCAAAACTTCACCCAACATTTTTTGGTAACGATAAAGACAAAAAGTTCATCACAAACATTATATATAAAAGAGGAATAAACTTTGTCCATACTAAATGGATTACTTTAAAACTAGAGCGTTTATATTCCTTTGGATACTACAAGTCAATCATGTTCAGTTCTTTTGCTTAGACGATCTTTTCAAATATACAATGAAGCTAACATCTGCCAATAACCATTCTTACAACAACTATATTGTATGATGGAGACCAGTAATGCCTTTGTGCAAGATCCAACTCGACGGAGTCTCCAGACATAACTATCTTCTTATCCTTTACAATTGAGCTATAAACATGCAACTTCAATCCATGAAACCATTGACAATTTAAACAATGTGACAAAAGAATGCAATGGCATTGACCATGGAGACAACGTACATAAGAAAATACGAACATAAAAGTAAACTAGCAAGCATGAATGCTCGAACATATTAGGCCAACAATTACAACTTTTTTAATTTTCAAGGCTCTAGATGCTTATATTGGCAAAATATTTCCTCGATCTTCATGCAACATGATTGTCTATAATTGATGAAATAATACACATTATTAATTTTGTGTATACATATTGTTAGAATGGAAGATGTTAGAACTTAGGTGTTGCAGCCTAATGGTTACATTTAGCACTTTTTTAAGTTTCAAGGTTCTAGATGCTTATATTGGCAAAATATTTCCTCACTCTTCATGCAACATGATTGTCTATAATTGATTAAATAATACACATTATTAATTTTATGTATACAAATTGTCAGAATGATAGATGTTAGAACTTAGGTGTTGCAGCCTAATGGTTACATTTAGCATATATAATAAATGAGATTCGAGACTCAAAATAATATTTAGTATTGAAATCAAATCAGTTTCCAAATAAGGTTTGAAGAAAAGTGGAAGGCCATGCATCAATAACCCGTCCTTTACATAATATTGTAGCCATAAGGAATATTTTTAATTCCTCATCTAGGAACAATTTGTTTGAGAGTATCTTTGCACTTATGTGTGTTTGATCTTTCTCTTGTTGTGATGTTGTTGTGCACTCACATTTTCATAGTATGAGAGCATGTTGTTTTGATGGCATGACAAGTGGAATAAATCCAAGTGAAAAACTAATTGGTAAACAGTTCTTAAACACTCCAAGTGTTCAGAATTTTTTATGCCCTTAAGAATCTTAAATTTTGGCTAGGAAAGTTTAATGGAATCTACTATGTAAGTCTTAGAACCCCCATTTTGGCCTTTTAGTAGACATGTTTCGTAAAAATCATAATTATGATGTTGTGGCAGACTTGTTTATACTTGTGCATGAAACCCTTATTTTTCCACGTAGTAATTTGTTTAGTTGTAGCCATTAAAATACATTTGTGGAGGGACTATTTTTTATGACAACAAGTTGCTCAACTTTTCAGTGTGGATTACAACAATTATGAGGCATTTATAGTGAAGAGACAGTTATTTTTAGGTCCATTAGATTGTTGAGTAATGAGCAGTGGTTGAAATCATTTTAGAGTCGAGCTTCATGATATTTAACGCTTTGGAACAAATTAATAATAAATACACAGAATTAGATCCACGAAGCTAGTAAATTAGAGCCAGATTTATAGTATTTCTTGTTCCTTAATATAACTTTAGTTGACTTTAAAGTTACTTTTTAGTAAAATAAAAAAAGTAACCTCCCAACAATTGCTAATGTAAACCAATGCTAATAGAAATGCTATATTTCATCATTTTTGTGCACTCAGGGACTTCCAAAGTTGTTTTTCTCAACGCCTAGAACATCTCGAGAAACCTTGTGACTGGACATTAGATTAATCTAAATATCATCAACCGGTTTATACATAGAGTAAAAATATTTGCAATGGAAACAATTCAACACAATGAAAAAATAAAAATATCTGGCATTGAAATGCTAGTCATGCTTGAGAATAAGATACAAAATTGTTATCCCCCATGCTTACGATAGGAAGGAACTGGGAGATAAATATGCAACCTTTATTTCAACACATTAAAATTTAAATGGAATCCTCGTGGGTGAAAATTGAAACACCCCCATGCTTGAAAATTGAAAGGCCTTAGAGGTGAAAACAGAAGAAGCAGGCCAAAGACCAGATTCTTGAATTTTCCTTTGTTGGGCTAAATCAAACTCCAATTACTAATTACTAACGGTAGATTGTTAAAATTTGAAACTCGAGGAGAATATAGCTTTTGGGGTACCACATCTTTTCTAGAGGGATAATTTGATTTATACATGGCCGCAATTTTTAGTATCCACCATGCAAAGTACCTTAAACGACTCGCTCACTTATGCTTACTCATTTGTATTTTATTATGCAAATGTGCCTTGGAGGATGACTTGATCTATGTTTATGTTTATGGATGTTATGTTAACAGTTCAATGTAGGATGGTTGGCCTTTGTGCAGTATAGAAACATATTTTCAAGGAGTCTTCTATATCTTCTCTATCTTCCTTAACTTCTTTATTCTCTCATGGTTAGATGGTTGTAGATTTTAGCCATTATTTTTTATTTCCCCCTTGGTTAAATAGTGTTAAATTTTTATATTCTTAGCTAAGACATCAGTATTTCATTTCATTTTCATACCAAAAGCATATAAACAGGATCACTAAAAGATAGACAAGCACAACCATACAAAAGGAACACAAAGATTTATCCTAAGAAAACCCTAAAGGGAAAAACCCAGTAAAAGCTTCCTCAATATAGATGCCCCAAAAGATAAAAGATAAAACCAACAAGGAGATCAAAGCCTGATCCTCCTACTTCTCCAGCTACTTCTCTCTCTCCACTTATGCGCTACACAAGTGAGAGTGTGTGTTCAAATGAGGAGAGCTACACCTCTATTTATATTCATCTGTTCACTTCAATTAACTCATCCGACATGTAGGCTCGAGTTAATCATGTAGGCTCGAGTTACACATTTAGGCTCAAGTAACCACACTGGGGTGCTAATGACCCACCTTTACAATTAGAGGGGACAACCTCATGACTCTTATTAGTTCTTCCGATTAGAAGCATCGGGGTACAAGATAATACAAGTGGTTCTCCTGATAGGACCATCGAGGACCACAAAAGATACATATAGAATATTCTTCGAAGTTACAATATTTCAACACTCCCCCTTAACGAGAAGGGTATTCTATAACAACATCAACAACAACAATAATAGGAGAGAGATAGAGGACATCATCAACATCATCAGGGTGATACATCTATAAATCATTGGAAGCTTTTCAACATCATGTAGCCTTCATCTTCAATCTTTAGTCTTCAGCATGATCAGTACTTTGACCGTTTCGATTAGTAGCATCTTGACTCTTCAATCAGCAGCAACATCTTCAGCACTTTGACCTTTCGATCAGCAACATCATCTTCAACACTTTGACCTTTCGATTAGCAACATCATCTTCAACACTTTGACCTTTAGATCAGCAACATCTTCTTCAGCACTTTGGCCTTTCGATCAACAACAACATCATCATCATACTCTGATCTTTCAATCAGACTCATCATTATCATCAGCCTCTGATCTTTCGATCAGAACCATCATCATACTCTAACATCAACTCATCATCATATTCTGATCTTTTTATCAGTACGTCATCATCATCATGCTTTGATAATATGGCATCATCATCATCAGGATCTCATAATCATCACATTCTGATCTTTCGATCAGAAACATCATCATCATCATCGCATAATTTTGATCTTTCGATCAGAAAACATCATCATCATCAGCAACTTCTGATCTTTCGATCAGA
>LPNX010758822.1:244367-270097 GCA_001517045.1 Pseudotsuga menziesii | reverse complement strand
AGACAATCCTTCCTATTGGAATTACGGGATCAATTCAATGATCCTTCCTTTCGGAATTACGGGATTTAGTTCTTTACGGAGTTACTAACGATCCTTCCTTTCGGAATTATGAGATCAACACAGATGTGGAACTCAAACAATCCTTCCTCTAGGAATTACGGGATCAGCACATGTTCTCGAGTACCGAAGTCACCGGATCTGTTCTGAACCGAATTTCAAGGATGATACAATCCTACCACATTCACGGGGACCGAGATCTCCAGATACATTTTGAACCGAGGTTCAGGGATGATGCAATCCACCACTTTCATGGGGGCTGAGACCTCTGGATAAACTCTGAACCGAGGTTCAGGGATGATGCAATCCACCACTTTCACGGGGGCTGATACCTTCGGATACATTTTGAACTGAAGTTCAGGGATGATGCAATCCACCACTTTCACGGGGGCTGAGACCTCCGGATACATTTTGAACCGAAGTTCAGGGATGATGCAATCCTACCACATTCACGAGGGCCGAGACCTCCGGATACATTTTGAACCGAAGTTCAAGGATGATGAAATCCCCACCACATTCACGGGGGCCGAGACCTTCGGATACATTTTGAACCGAAGTTTAGGGATGATGCAATCCCACCACATTCACGAAGACCGAAGTCACCAGATCTATTTGGGACAAATGTCCCGGGATGATACAATCCCTCTTCATTCTCGAAGATCAAGGTCTTTGGGTCACTTTTGGGCAAGTGCCCAGGGATGATACAATCCCACCACATTCTCGATGACCAAAGTCACCGGATCACTTCTGGACATATGTCCCGGGATGATACAATCCCACTGCAACATCACTACTCCCCCTTTCGGGGAAGGTCTTTCTGAACCACACCAAGCTTGTCTTGAAAGTGTTCGAACTTTACCTGAGACAGAGGATTTGTCAGCGCATCATCATCTAAACCATCTTCATCTACATCTTCAGTATGTGAATACTGAACTATCACCATCTGTATCTACAGTATGTAAATACTGAAATGTCATCATCTTCATCTTTATCTGGAATGTAGAAATACCGGATTTCTGACGGAACACAGGGTTCTCTGTTATCACAACTCTCGTTATCACATAAAATCAATGTAGTATCCATCTTCAGTTCAAAGAGACCTGATATCAGCTTCTGAAGCCATATGGCTTCACGAATTAGCAGAGCAATCTGCTATGTATTCTGCTTCAGCGAGAAATAGTGGACTGTTTCCTGCTAAACCATGAACTCATAGCAGACCCCAAACAAAAGCATCTACCTAATGTGCTTTTCCTGTCTGAGATATTTCTAGCCCAATCTGCATCTGTGTAGCCATACAATCTATACTCATGGCTACCATCATAATATAAACCAAAGTCTATAGTCCCTTTTAGATATCTCATCACATGTTTTGCAGTTACTAGGTGAACCCGTCTTGGTTGAACAAGATATTGAATTAAGGTGTTCATAGAAAAACAAATGTCTGGTCTGGTATTTGTTAAGTACATCAATGACCCAATGATCTGTCTGTAATGAGTCATATCCACTAACTCTGATGAGTCATCAACTAACAGCTTCAGGTTGGAGTCCATGGGTGTGGCCATGACTTTGCATTCCAACATATTGAATCTCTTCAATATCTTTACCACATACTTTCCCTGGTTGAGAAAGATTTCTTCTGAACTTTGCCATACTTCCATACCTACGAAATAATGCATTAACCCAAGGTCTTTCATCTCAAATTCTTCTGCTAGTTTCTTCTTGCCTTCCATGATCTGTTTCTCATTTCCTGTCAAGGATAAGTCATCCACATATAATAACAGGATGACAAGTTCATCTTCTACAACCTTGAGATAAAGGTTAGGATCAGCTTTACTCTTCGTAAATCCCATGCTCGACAAGAAACTATCTATTCTTCCATACCAAGCTCTGGGAGCTTGCTTCAGGCCATAGAGGGCCTTCTTCAACTTGCATACGTGATTCCATTTGGCTTCAACTTCAAATCCTCATGACTATTCGATGTAAAACTCTTTCTCAATCATACCATTAAGGAAGGCTTGTCTTTACTTCACCATGGAAGAAACTACCATGATAGTTCTGAAGGAAGTGTACCTTACTTCCTGGAGTAAGTGTCTCTTCAGAATTAATTCCCTTTTTTTTTTTAAAGAAACCTCCAGCTACAAATATTGCTTTATACTTCTTGATACTTCCGTCAGCTGCATGCTCTATTTTGTATATCCATTTGGAGGATACAATACTCTTTCCTTCTGGTTTGGGAACTATATCCCATACATCATTCTAGTATTCTTTCATCATAACATCTTCCATGAGTTCGTCTTGTCAGATCATCAACATATCCTAGTCTTCTGCATTCAACTTTGAAGGTTGGAACCCACTTTACTCTTGGTAAAATCTCGATCCATCAAGAAGCTGTCCATCATGTCGTACCGTGTCGAACTCAGATATCTTTTGTAGTCACTCCCCCTAAAGTGGAGTATTATCTTCCTTCTTCATTCTATACAGGTGGTTCTATGCTTGATATATACTGGTCAATAGAGTATGTCATGTCATAGTCTATTCTTTCTGAGACAAATTACGAACCTTTCTTTGTACACTTGTTCTTGTAGATCCATATGGAGGATACTATGTACTTCCCTTTATGTCTTGAAATCATATCGTATACATCATTCCCCATGATCAACTGTTATTCTTTGATCATAATTTCTTTTATAGCATTCTTTTCTTTATCTTGAGTTATCTCTCATACCCATGGTGGTCTTCATCCTTTGAGGTGGATCTACCGCTCTCTGAAGCTCTTTCTTCTGTCATGGTGTCTCTGACCCCGGGAGCTTCAGATTCGTGTTTATTGAATTGTCATCACTTGTTCTTAGGAACAAGTCTCATCCTTCTTTTCTTATAGGAGGTTGTACAGGACCTTTCCTACAATTCAAATGTACCAGTTGCATGGTTAGAACTATTTCATAAAACATGTGCATAACGACAAATTCTTATGCATCATGCAACTATTTAGCCAATACAACATTCATCCATATTTCATAGAAACTTTCTAGATGCCTTCCATCTCTACCATGACATCATTGAGATTGTGCACTAATCCAATATGTCAGCAAAGAGGTTTGATAAGTAGCACTGGAGAGTTGTATAATGCCATGAGCTACTTATCCATCACATGCATATTAGTAGTATTAATGTAAACAATCTATCATGCATAACACATCAACTGAATACAATTAAATGTATAACAAAACAATATCATGAAATGGCAATTGAATACTTATCTTTTATTTGTTTCATGGGTAGACTCCATCTTGATCATTCTGCTTTATCATCTTCTTCATTCATGAAATCATCATTTCTTATCCAAATGATAAGATGAATAAGAGGTTCTTCAAGAATTGAGTTTTTCATATTCCTCATCGCTTGAGGCATCTTCTTTGAATGGTGAGAGCTTGATCTTCAATTGCTCCCATCTTCTTCTTCTCTTCTTATTAGTTGAACTGAAATTAATCACTTACTTCTGGCATACATTCTTCACATGAATGAATCCCATGATCCTGGGAGGCCATTCAAGGTGGCTATCACCACTTCTGCATACTTCTTCTTCTACCGCTTCAAGTTGTTCTGCATTCTGGATCTTCACATTCTTCAACTGTTTTCTCAAAGCCATCTTCTGAGTTAAGTTCTTATCTTCAAATAGCTTGATCAAGGAATCAAACATCTTTGATGTCTTTAGGGAAGACACTTGTGGTATAAGTTGATCCGTGATTGAATCAACAATGATCTTCTTGGCCTTGATCAAGTTCTTCTTGTGTAAGTCTTTGAGGCTCGTCTCCCTCTAGAACTGGAACCTCTCTACTCATGTAGGTGTCCAATTCATTTTCTTCAGAGAGATCAAATACTTCCATGCTTGGAAGTTTTCAACTTCACCAAGCTTATCATCAAGTTGATGTGATAGATCATTTTGAAACGAGATCCTCAAATGCAAATAGCAAAAGATTAGATCTTACCGATTTGAGGTGTCCGTCCTGCTTCTAGAGCTGGCTGATCTAGGGTTTGTCAGAGAAACCCTAATTTTCAAAACTTGGAATCTTTTAGATCTTATTGGATAGAAAGATATATCTCTTCAAATGGAGCTGTCCAATGTACTCCTTTTCTGAAAACAGTGGAGGGAAGCTCCCGGAACAGGAAGCCCTAGTTTTCCAATTTCTTCTGTAGAAATGCCTGTTACTGTTTCTATGATATATCTGAAATTACTGCTCCTCTATGTCTGAAATTTCGCACTGAGGTAACCTCACATGTCCCTGATTCCACAATGCAGGTTTCATTAGAATTGGTTTCACAAATTGGGATTTATGATCATTTTCCCAAGGTGACCTGTTACAGGACTGTTCAGAATAGTGAAGTTGTACGGCATGCCACGTGTCATTGGTTCATCTTCAGGTTCTGAAATTTGGACCAAAGAAATTAAAGGCCGTGATATTTCTAGAACATCTTTAGGAATTCCATTTGGACCTTTGTATCCCATGCTACAGCAATTATCCCCAGGTGTCCTTTTTAGGGATGAATTCTGGAAGAGGCTGGAACCCTAACTTGGAGGGATCATATCTCCCAGAATATAGCAAATCTGAGTCTGAATTTTGGACACAGTGTAAATCAGTATTTTATCTTCCACCTTTGCAATTTTCAACTCCTGATCATTCACCAATCTCAGGAGATGGTGAATGTACCAAAACTTAGCAGTTTTAGTATTTAGGGTTTTTTTTTTTCAGATCGGGGTCAAACTAGGGTTTGACTTTCCCGGAGTTTCACCCAACCAAATTTCTTGATCCAGTTCTCTAAACTTTGATTTTGATGAGAAAAACAATCCTATGCTGGGCTCACTCAAAAATTCTTCTTCTGTAGAAAGCCCTAATTTTCCGCAGCAAAACTAAAAATGCTCGGAATCGAATTTCGCTTCGACAGAAAGATGCGCCCTTTAATAGAGAGTTCGTCTAGCCTTCTTTTTCTAATCGATCATGGATAGAGACCCAAAAAGTAAGAAGCCCTAGCTTCTATAGCTGTACAATGTCTTCTTTTCAGGGTGGCTCTGATACCATGTTAACGTTTTATATGCTTAGCTAAGACATCAGTATTTCATTTCATTTTCATAACAAAAGCATATAAACAGGATCACTGAAAGATAGACAAGCACAACCATACAAACGGAACACAAAGATTTATCCTGGGAAAACCCTAAAGGGAAAAACCCAGCAAAAGCTTCCTCAATATAGATGCCCCAAAAGATAAAAGATAAAACCAACAAGGAGATCAAAGCCTGGTCCTCCTTCTTCTCCAGCTACTTCTCTCTCTCCACTAATGCGCTACACAAGTGAGAGTGTGTGTTCAAATGAGGAGAGCTACACCTCTATTTATATTCATCCATTCACTTCAATTAACTCATCTGACATGTAGGCTCGAGTTAATCATGTAGGCTCGAGTTACACATGTAGGCTCAAGTAACCACACTGGGGTGCTAATGACCCACCTTTACAATTAGAGGGGACAACCTCATGACTCTTATTAGTTCTTCTGATTAGAAGCATCGGGGTACAAGATAATACAAGTGGTTCTCCCGGTAGGACCATCGGGGACCACAAAAGATACATATAGAATTTTCTTCAAAGTTACAATATTTCAACAAATAGATGAAAATGATAGTCGTGAGATCTTATGTAAGATGAGCTTAGACGGTTCTAGGTGGCATCCATGTGATCCAATGTATTATGTGTTTAGATGGTTGTAGATGATAGCCATAAAATATTATATGTATTAGTGTTAGATGGCTATAAATGACAGCCATAAAATCTAATTTGTACTAGTGTTAGATGGTTGTAGATGACAACCATAAAATATGATTTGTACTAGTGTTAGATGGTTGTAGATGAAAGCCGTAAAATCTAATTGTATTAATGATTGATGGAGGGAGGGAGGGGAAGCCATGAAATCTGATTTTTACTAGTGAATGATGGTTGTAGGGGATAACCAAGGGATCTGTTTTTTATGGTTGCAGATGGTATCCTATGTCTCTATGTCTCTTATGGCTTATGTGTTTGTGTTGTTAATTTTGTTAATACTCACTATCTAACCACACAAATCAACACACACATAGTCAAATTAGTAAGACTTCCTCATATGAAAGACAAGTGAAATGAAAATGGGATCTGATAACAATAATAATTGAGCACTTACAAACTTCTACATTTGAATACATACTTTCATGTTTTCAATAGCATTGCAATCCAACAACTACTATCAAGCACATATGCTAAACATATATCCTTAACTATATTGGATATGTCTACTATCGTATTTTACTCATACACATTTCAATGTTGCATGTACAACTTATTTACCTTACATAGCAAGTTCTATAGGAAAGGAAATGCTTTCATATGCTTGCATTACTTCTTGAAAGGTCGAATGTTTTAATATACTGGTGGCTCCTCCTCCTCCTCCTCCTACTCAAATAAGAATCCAAGCCATGGGTGGCGCATACTTCTTGCATAAGAATTGTACTTGGTTTCAACCATAAATGAACCACTCTTATGAGCATACTAGATGAAAAGGGGTGAACATGTCATTGCACATATTTGAACCTAGGTCGGGGAATAATAATCTCTTGCTTTAAGAACCAATCAAGCCTACATTGATATTATTATTATTATTATTGTTCTTATTATTATTATTTATTTTTCTTCTTAGAATTTCTTTATTTCTATTATTATTTTGGAGGTTTATTTGGTATCTATTTAGGATGAAATAATATCTTTAGGTTAAGTTGTGATTTTTTCTATCATTAAAGATGTTTAGGTTTGTATTTGGAGGGGATAGGGTATGCATGCTTTTGTAAACTAAGTAGTCAAATCGCTATACGAAGGAGGTCTTTTCTCCCACAAACAAAGAGGTCCCATACTATGACAACACCATTATTACTATTATTATTATTATTATGAATGATATCATGAAATGTAGTGGATGTTAGTGTGGAGACTTTTATGCATATTTATATAAATGCTACAACTTCCATTTTAGATGCAAATTAATAGTTAAATTTAGTATTTGTTTAAATGTTTTAATTATTATTTTGGATGTTTATTTACTATCTACTTAGAATGCAATAATATCTTTAATCTAAGTTGTTAATTTTTGTGTCATTAAAAACATTTAGGTTTGAATCTAGAGGTAGATAGGGTATGCATACCTTTATAGACTCAACAATTAGATCACTTCATGGAGGGGGTCCTTGTCCCCTAAATAAGGGAGGTAATAGTAGTAAAAGAAAGGGAGGGGATTCCTTGTCCCATACTTATATAATTCCCATTGGTATAAGTTTTTAGTTGGGCTTGGGAGATCCACTAACAATAGGGTTGAGATAATGGAATTGAAGGTTGTGTTGCTTTTGGATCATTCTAAGGACGTACAACAACTATAGGGTTTTGGGCATTCCAAATTAGTCATTGACAAGATAAAACTGAAAAGATATCCAAAGAACATACTTCTGAAGCCTCTTTTTGAATAACTTATTAGAATAACAAGGCTTTTCTAGGACGTATATTATCAACATATCTATTGAGAATGGAACATGTTGGTAGATCAACTATCAAAGTAGGTTGGTGACAGCACTTGAAATTTATGGGAAGTGATATTAGAGAACATGACTTGGGACCTTTCCTCAAATAATATTTTATGTTTTTTCGTTTTAGATATTTTATAGTGTGGAAAATGAATTTATCCAGCATATATGAATTTTTGTCGTAAATAGTTTATGTTTGTACATATTTAATAGTTATGATTATGATGCTCCAAAAACATATTTTTATTTTAAAAAATAATGATGGTATGATATATATGGTCTTTTTGGTCTATTAAACAATGTGGTTGAATTATTAATATAAATGAATTAAATTATTATATGAAGAAAAAAAAAACATAAATATTGCAACATTATTATTGTTAATAATATTAATGATATAAGAAAAAGAAAGAGTGCCTTACCCATAAACAAGTGGGTGTAACACAACAACATCATCACTATTATTAGGATGATGATATAGACATTGTAATGATGATGTGAACATTGAATATTTATACGAAAAAAATAATGATTTTTTTATAGAGTTATTATATTTTACATTATAGATAAAATTATAAATTTACAATTAAATTGAGATTTGTATAGAATTGAAGTTATTGATTTTAAAAGTAATTATTTTGATGAAAATTTAACATAAACATAATATTAATATATTTGTAATTTTAGATAGATATATTTGAATAAATTTATAGTTTAAAAGTTATAAAAAAATCTCATTGGCCCAAATTAAAGCCATCGATTTCAAAAAAAATTATTCAATAAAAATTCAACCTAATACTATTTCTTAATAAATCACTAATTTTAAATAATACTTAATTAATTTTATAGCTTAAAAGTCAAACTTTATCATGTAAAATTTCATTTCTAGGTTTTTTAAAAACTTCAATAATTAAGATGGTTTATGTTAATATAATTATTTATTTTATGATAACGATATTTTATCTAGAAATTAATACATAACGGTCTATAAAATCGTAATTTTTCTGTCTTTCAGCCTCTCTCTGTGGTCTCATTGGTTTTCCATATATTTCGATTCAATTACTGAAGGGTAATTTCCCCTCTCATTGCAGTTGTCTTTAGTTCATCAAGTGTTTCTCTTTAGAACACTGCTCAGAGTTTTATTGGCTCTCAATTGATGTGAAAGATGGGACAGTCTTCATCACATGATGAGACAGTTTTCTGATGGGACTTTCTTTGGTTATATGTGCCTTTCCTCCTGATGGGGATCTCTGGGTGGGCAGTTTCTTTTGAGGCCATGATGCAGTGGTTGAATGTAATAATGCCCTTTGATTCAATCTGAATAACAAGGACAGGTTTTTTCTTCTTGAAAAAAAAAGAATCCTCTCATACATTGGTTCTTCGACGAAATAAGCATGATTGAATACTTACTAAATTGCTATACACACTTTCAGAGTGCTTTAATATATTTTTTTTAGTATGTAATACTTTATTAAATAATGATTGAAATGTGATTTAAATAGATAAAAAATATATAATTTAAATTTTTTTATAAATAATTTGTTTTTGAGAATATAAATATTAAAGATGAAAATTAACTTTTTTTAATTGTTTTAAATATATTTATATAAAATTTGAATTTCAAAATTATAATAAGAATCATTCCAATCTTATATTTCATCAAAATTATAGTAATTTAAAAACATTTTTTTACAACTTTTTTAAACACTTAAATAAAACTCTAAAGCAAATCAAAAAGTTTTTTACTTTTCCTTTTTTTAAAGCTAATAAATTAAAATTAAACTAAATAAACATTAACTATCATCATCAAATACATAATGTAAAATCAAATAACATTTAAATATATAGACTCTCAATTACCTTATATAATTGACTGTATAACTAATACCATAAACAAAAAAAATTATATATTTGGAATGAATACCTCTAAGTATTAATTTCTAAATAAAATGTCTATTAAAAAAATTTACATAATACCATAAACAAAAAAAATTATATATTTGCAATAAATACCTCTAAGTATTAATTTCTAAATAAAATGTCTATTAAAAAAATTTACATATTTGCCATTAATACCTTTCAGTATTACAGTATTAATTTCTAGATAAAATATCGTTATCATAAAATAAATAATTATATTAACATAAACCATCTTAATTATTGAAGTTTTTAGAAAACCTAGAAATGAAATTTTACATGATAAAGTTTGATTTTTAAGCTATAAAATTAATTAAGTATTATTTTAAATTAGTGATTTATTAAGAAATAGTATTAGGTTGAATTTTTATTGAATAATTTTTTTTGAAATCGATAGCTTTAATTTGGGCCAATGAGATTTTTTTATAACTTTTAAACTATAAATTTATTCAAATATATCTATCTAAAATATAAATATATTATCTAAAATTACAAATATATTAATATTATGTTTATGTTAAATTTTCATCAAAATAATTACTTTTAAAATCAATGACTTCAATTCTATACAAATCTCAATTTAATTGTAAATTTATAATTTTATCTATAATGTAAAATATAATAACTCTATAAAAAAATCATTATTTTTTTCATATAAATATTCAATATTCACATCATCATTACAATGTCTATATCATCATCCTAATAATAGTGATGATGTTGTTGTGTTACACCCACTTGTTTATGGGTAAGGCACTCTTTCTTTTTCTTATATCATTAATATTATTAACAATAATAATGTTGCAATATTTATGTTTTTTTTCATATAATAATTTAATTCATTTATATTAATAATTCAACCACATTGTTTAATAGACCAAAAAGACCATATATATATGGTACCATCATTATTTTTTAAAATAAAAAAATGTTTTTGGAGCATCATAATCATAACTATTAAATATGTACAAACATAAACTATTTACGACAAAAATTCATATATGCTAGATAAATTCATTTTCCACACTATAAAATATCTAAAACGAAAAAACATAAAATATTATTTGGGGAAAGGTCCCAAGTCATGTTCTCTAATATCACTTCCCATAAATTTCAAGTGTTGTCACCAACCTACTTTGATAGTTGATCTACCAACATGTTCCATTCTCAATAGATATGTTGATAATATACGTCCTAGAAAAGCCTTGTTATTCTAATAAGTTATTCAAAAAGAGGCTTCAGAAGTATGTTCTTTGGATATCTTTTCATTTTTATCTTGTCAATGACTAATTTGGAATACCCAAAACCCTATAGTTGTTGTACGTCCTTAGAATGATCCAAAAGCAACACAACCTTCAATTCCATCATCTCAACCCTATTGTTAGTGGATCTCTCAAGCCCAACTAAAAACTTATACCAATGGGAATTATATAAGTATGGGACAAGGAATCCCCTCCCTTTCTTTTACTACTATTACCCCCCTTATTTAGGGGACAAGGACCCCCTCCATGAAGTGATCTAATTGTTGAGTCTATATAGGTATGCATACCCTATCTACCTCTAGATTCAAACCTAAATGTTTTTAATGACACAAAAATTAACAACTTAGATTAAAGATATTATTGCATTCTAAGTAGATACTAAATAAACATCCAAAATAATAATTAAAACATTTAAACAAATACTAAATTTAACTATTAATTTGCATCTAAAATGGAAGTTGTAGCATTTATATAAATATGCATAAAAGTCTCCACACTAACATCCACTACAATTTTCATGATATCATTCATAATAATAATAATAATAGTAATAATGGTGTTGTCATAGTATGGGACCTCCTTCGTATAGCGATTTGAATACTTAGTTTACAAAAGCATGCATACCCTATCCCCTCCAAATACAAACCTAAACATCTTTAATGATAGAAAAAATCACAACTTAACCTAAAGATATTATTTCATCCTAAATAGATACCAAATAAACCTCCAAAATAATAATAGAAATAAAGAAATTCTAAGAAGAAAAATAAATAATAATAATAAGAACAATAATAATAATAATATCAATGTAGGCTTGATTGGTTCATAAAGCAAGAGAATTATTATTCCCCGACCTAGGTTCAAATATGTGCAATGACATGTTCACCCCTTTTCATCTAGTATGCTCATAAGAGTGGTTCATTTATGGTTGAAACCAAGTACAAGTCTTATGCAAGAAGTATGCCCCACCCATGGCTTGGATTCTTATTTGAGTAGGAGGAGGAGGAGGAGGAGCCACCAGTATATTAAAACATTCGACCTTTCAAGAAGTAATGCAAGCATATGAAAGCATTTCCTTTCCTATAGAACTTGCTATGTAAGGTAAATAAGTTGTACATGCAACATTGAAATGTGTATGAGTAAAATACGATAGTAGACATATCCAATATAGTTAAGGATATATGTTTAGCATATGTGCTTGATAGTAGTTGTTGGATTGCAATGCTATTGAAAACATGAAAGTATGTATTCAAATGTAGAAGTTTGTAAGTGCTCAATTATTATTGTTATCAGATCCCATTTTCATTTCACTTGTCTTTCATATGAGGAAGTCTTACTAATTCGACTATGTGTGTGTTGATTTGTGTGGTTAGATAGTGAGTATTAACAAAATTAACAACACAAACACATAAACCATAAGAGACACAGAGACATAGGATACCATCTGCAACCATAAAAAACATATCCCTTGGTTATCCCCTACAACCATCATTCACTAGTAAAAATCAGATTTCATGGCTTCCCCTCCCTCCATCCATCAATCATTAATACAATTAGATTTTACGGCTTTCATCTACAACCATCCAACACTAGTACAAATCATATTTTATGGTTGTCATCTACAACCATCTAACGCTAGTACAAATTAGATTTTATGGCTGTCATTTATAGCCATCTAACACTAATACATATAATATTTTATGGCTATCATCTACAACCATCTAAACACATAATACATTGGATAGCATGGATGCCACCTAGAACCGTCTAAGCTCATCTTACATAAGATCTCACGACTATCATTTTCATCTATTTGTTGAAATATTGTAACTTCGAAGAAAATTCTATATGTATCTTTTGTGGTCCCCGATGGTCCTACCGGGAGAACCACTTGTATTATCTTGTACCCCGATGCTTCTAATTGGAAGAACTAATAAGAGTCATGAGGTTGTCCCCTCTAATTGTAAAGGTGGGTCATTAGCACCCCAGTGTGGTTACTTGAGCCTACATGTGTAACTCGAGCCTACATGATTAACTCGAGCCTACATGTCAAATGAGTTAATTGAAGTGAAGAGATGAATATAAATAGAGGTGTAGCTCTCCTCATTTGAACACACACTCTCACTTGTGTAGCGCATTAGTGGAGAGAGAGAAGTAGCTGGAGAAGAAGGAGGACCAGGCTTTGATCTCCTTGTTGGTTTTATCTTTTATCTTTTGGGGCATCTATATTGAGGAAGCTTTTGCTGGGTTTTTCCCTTTAGGGTTTTCCCAGGATAAATCTTTGTGTTCCATTTGTATGGTTGTGCTTGTCTATCTTTCAGTGATCCTGTTTATATGCTTTTGTTATGAAAATGAAATGAAATACTAATGTCTTAGCGAAGCATATAAAACGTTAGCATATAAAACGTTAAGCATATAAAACGTTAACCAGTGAAATTAATACATAACGATATTTTATCTAGAAATTAATGCATAATACATAACGGTCTATAAAATCGTACAACACATTTTGCAAAATTCACATATGAATACAATGGTATGTCATCTTTAAAATGTATTATTTTAAATGATTTAAAAAACAAAACTTTTTGGTATTATATATACAGAGACAGAAAATATGGGAGGAACTATTACAGAGATAATTCACACAAAACTTATTGTATATAATTTACTTAAAATAAGTTACATTTATAGGTGTAGATTTGGTTGAACAAACTCCTTGAATTTTGGATCTAGAGATCTCTTTCAATATCTTAGATGTTTACAATACAAAACACAATTGCAAAACATAAAATACAATACCGAATCTTGTATGACTCGTCTTCATCAGCATTTACACCCACCCACTTTGAAGTCTCATTGTTTGCGCTCTTTCTTCACCTCATCTTCAAGCTTCCTATTTGACTCATTTAAAATGCAACAACTTCTGACCATCAATAAAGAAATTTCAGTGACTAACAATATTGAGTTCTTAGCTATGCCAAAGTACATAGCTCGCCGAGTTTGGCAAAGAAGTAATCAAGTAACTGGATTGTTCTATGGAGATACTTCCATCTGCTGAACACATAGCTCACTGAATCCAACACGATCTAGGAGAGCACTTTGAATACTGAACATATCTAGAAGATAGTCATACAAGTGACCTTCACAAACTTATAACCACACACAGAGCAAACACGCAACATACTCTTTCTTCTCCAAGAGGCAGCATAGTGTTCTTACTTACATATATAGCTCGTTGTATTCTTTAAGAAGCACAAGCTCTTCACTGATTGGAGAGAGGATGAACACCTTTGATAAAGGCCAAACCAAATTGCAAAGATATCTTCAAACTGTCACACGACATCTAGTCTCACGAGATAAACAATAATCCAATCGTCCTTCTTTAAATATTTGATTGGAACTTCAAAACGACCTTCTTCCTTCACGCTGAATCCTAACACGGAGTAACTTCAGCTGATCAATCAATAGACAAAGGTAGTTCAACTTGGTTCAAATTGCAGCTCGATATACCACAATTCTTAGATCGCGGTCTCCTCGGTCAACATCAATAGAAAAACACATAGAAAAACAAACTCTGAATGCACAGAAAACTCAAGTAGCACACTCTAATCTAATCTATCACTATAGCAGTAAATTTCTCTCATTTTCCTTGGCCCTTCTGTGAGGGAGTTAGGGCAAGACCCGCTCTGATACCAAGACAGAAAATATGAGAGCAACCATTACAGAGATAATTCACACAAAACTTATTGTATATAATTTACTTAAAATGAGTTACATTTATAGGAGTAGATTTGGTTGAACAGACTCCTTGAATTTTGGACCTGGAGATCTCTTTCAATCTCTTAGATGTAACAAATTCTAAATAATAGTAAACATTAATTCCAACATATATATAGTTTTAAATTATATTAAAATATTTAATTGTTTTGATTTAATGTTTTTAAGGTAAAAATGTATATTTTTAATGTGTGTTTGAAACTTACTAATCCAATGATCGTGATTATATTCTAAACATAAAGTGATTTGATGATTCATCTTCTCCTTAATATTAAGGGCATTTGATTCATGATGTAACACCCAATTGGTACATGATCTCTATTTAAAGAGCATGGAGGATCATTTATTGATAATGAATTGTGAAATACTCATATGTAAACTATTTTCCTTTTTGTAATAATATATTGCCTCAAGAGTTCATGTTGATTGGGGCCATGGACAATTGTTACTCTCTCTAAGTGTTTTAACCACATAATGCACTAGTATATTGATCTTTGATATATTTGTGTGAGTGGTTTCCTTAAGTTTTCCACTTGTATGGATATGCCATGGTTATCAAACATAGTTTGAGGGGCTTATGAAGTCACATTGTTCTCATTGAGACTTTAAGAATGTGTTGATATATGCATTAAGAAATTATGGGTTCTATTGTTTCTAAGCATTTCAAGGGTGAGATAACCATTCTAATGTAACCAAAATGTTATTTTTAGTTAGAAGCCATTTTCTTTAATATAATCAAAATGTCATTTTTAAGTTGAAAACCATTTTTTTTGCTATTTTTTTTTTAATTTGTTAAAGAGATGACCATTTATATGAAACATAAAAATATATAATTTCATTTCAATTTTAAAATCTCTTTCATTTACAACGAGAATAATTTCAAAAAAAATTACACAATATTGATTTACTATAAAAACTTTCATGCTCAAAATCTCTTTCGTACGTTCTACTACTAAAATTTCACACTTGCCTTTTTTTCCAATCTTTGCCTTTTTCCCAATCTTTGTATGCTCTTTACCCCATGTTTAATCCTTCCCCTGTGTTTACGCTCTTTACCCCATGTTTACTCCTTTCCCTGTGTTTTTGCACAATCTTACCCATAAAAAAACAAAGATGAAAAGTTACATTTTAGGAATAGATTAACCAATATCTAATCTCAGAAAATATTTGTTTTTTTGTAAGCTGCACAGTAAATTATATTACAGGGACAAAAAAAAAATTACATCAGAGAACTCATGATTTGACAGGGGTTTGAAGGAGACTGTGTCGCCTTCAGAGCCATTTCCAGAAAATAAGACACTTGTATTTGTGTAAGCATACTGATATTTGCAGATAAAAGTTCTAAAAAACTATTCAGAAAAAACTCTATAACCTGTTCAAGACTGATATGCAGGGAAACTGTGATGCATAACCAACCGAGCCCCACTAGAACTAAAAGAGACATAGAGTAAACCAGAGAAAAAAACCTAGACAAAATTAAAAGGCCTGCACTAAGCGAAGCCTAAATGAGACCTGTGCGGAGCTCGCATTAAGCTGAGGGGGGATCTTCAATGAAGGGGCATGCCCAGCACTCCTCCTACGACCTAGTGGGCGAGTTTGTGGCTGCCATAGGAACGATAGACAACACTGGAGGATGACCAGCCTGTGGGGAAGACGAGTCTTTCAGTCATTTGGAGAGGGGTTCCACCGGAGAAGGCACCTGGAACGTTTTAGCTTGGGGCGACTTGGAAGAGTTGTCGCTTCCTCCTAGAATGGTGATGGCGAGCCCACCCATTTCACTTACGCTAGCTCCACCACTAGTACCGCCACCCTGTGCATCTGGCCCCACTTTATGGACGTTTAAGCTGGAGATGCTGGCTGTTCCTTTCCAGGAGAAAGTTTTGTCCAATTCGGTCAACTAAGTGTCAATCTTCGCAATTTTCATTTTCATGGAGTGGACCCCCATTCGAGCTTCAGCCCAGTTGCTGAGCATGTCTTCCACTAGGTTGCAAAGCATATTTTTAACCATCGAGTAGTGGTTGATGTGACTGCCATCCTCCCTTGTCGACAACTTCCTGTTCAAAACTTTATTCTCCCATGCCTCAACCAGCACCTGAACGCGACCAGAGATACAAGGTTCATAGTCCTCAAGAACAGGGACAGTGCTACTCCTTTGGGGTTTCGCACGACCCGAGTGGGCACGTCTGGGAGTACCACATTGGCGGGACATGGCCGTCGACTTAAACCTTAGACCAAAATGCAGAGGGGAGAACGCTCCTTCATTGGTTCCGGAATAAAAACCACCAGCAGATTTAATAGCAGCAGTAGCAACAACAGAGAGACTATGATAAACCACCCTGAACTCGCAGCTGATATAACTATCCTCCATATCATAATGCGCACGGAAAGCCTGCATCAAATTCATGTCAGTCGCCATTAATCCGATCGGACAGGTCTTGAATGAGCTTGAGATGAGGTACCAGTTCCAGCTTTGTTTGCATGCTTCGACAAGACGCGAGAATAATCCTCAATGTTCGAAGGATCCTGTGCAGAGTGATGGCGTGCATGAGCGGGGAGGTGAGCGCACGTCATAACACCGACAAAACCTGGGATGCGGAGATCATGACAAGCGTCAACAAGGATCATCGGGGAAGTAACGCCGGTGGAGTTGTTCAGATCCAGACGCCGGGATTCCAAGCTGGCAGCAAACGATGACGGTTGTAAAGGTGGACACGTGTTGCTGGCCCTCGCAGAACAGCTGGCCTTGGTGTTGTCACCTGCATCCGGACGAAAAATATTTATTTTTTAATCGAAAAATATTTGTTTTTTAATCGAAAAATATTTGTTTTTTAATCTATAGGTGTGTTGAAGTATTTTAAAAAAAAAATAAGAATTTTCAAAAGAAATGATAAAAGGAGTTTTTCTTCTTAATCTATTTCTAACCTTTATTATATATTTTTTAATAACTCATTTCACTTTATTTAAAGTTACTTTATTAAAATATAAATCTTTAAAGTTAGTTTATTAAAGTATAAGTCTTTAGTTTAAGCCAATTTTGTAAGTTACTTTTTTCTAAAAGTAATTGCAAATTTTAATTATAAAATATTTTTTAAATAAATCTCATTAAATTAAAAACTTAATTATTCATAAAGTGATTTTAGTTATTTTTTCAAAGCTATACAACTTTATATTATAAGTAATTTTATAATAGAATTGTTTTTTACTTACTTTTACTTTTATAAAAGTGTGCTACTTATTTTAGTATAACAATAACTTATTTCTAAAGAGAGTTTATTGAAAAAGTTATACAACCATAACATTTTTTTCACACTTTTTACAACTTGACAAGTGCATTGAGCGCCCATCACCGTGTATATCGACCTCCCACTTCCACTTGATACTTGATTTTTTTATCCATTTTTTCAAAAGTGATAACTCTTACATCAAGAGTTTTCTTACACTGCCATTTCTTATAAATTGATTTTTTTAGTTCCTTCCATTTCAATAATCAGTTTCTATTTTTGAAATCATCATTAATTTTTTAGTTCTTTCCACATCTATAATCAATTTGTATTTTTGAAGCCATCTTACATGCATATTTCCATATGGCTAGTCCCAATGATGTCTTACTTATTAGTTCAAATTACTTTTCATGGAAACCATGTCTAATGGATTTACTATGAAGTAGGGGATTTTATTGACTTACCTTGGAAACATGAATTGCACCTACTAAACCATAAAATAAATCTAAATGGAATAATAAAATGACGAAGTACATAGATTAACCAAAATTCCCATCTTGAGTGATGTACAATTTTACCTTGGAGGAATTGAGAAGCCAAATGTTGCTTGACAAAAATGGAAAATATGTTTGCTAAACATAATGAAATTTGAGCTCACCAACTTGAAAGCCAATTGATTGCTTTCAATCTTAGTTATTATTTCTCTTGCATTGAATAGTATTTATCTAAGTTATAACAATTAGGATTTTTCTTGAAGAATGTAAGATCACAAAAAAACATGAACAACTTATATATACTATTTATGTTAAGCTTAACAATGTTTTGCCCGTTTATGTATCTACATTTCACTCCACCAAAGAAGAAGTTATTAGTCAAGGGGATACTTATAAAAATCTCTATTTGGAAGTCGTTGTGAACCTCTTATTAGAGAGCAAAATAATCTCTTCCATCTTAGAGTGATCAACAATGCATGTAAATCTAACAAAGCCTTAGTGGCAACAAAAGTAAGGCCACAAGAATCCAAAGAAGTAAAGAAGTAACATCTTCACAACAACAAACAAAACAATGGCCACAAACAATCTTAGCTAGCTCCTACTACCAATGGAGATAAATGGCCTAAATCAAATGACAAGAAGACTGAGAAACATTGTAATTTTTGTGCACGAGAAGATGGAAGCCTTAGAAGTGGCAATGAATAAGCACACTATCATTCTTGATCCTTCTTCTTCTTACTCCTATTTTGATAGACATGCACTTTTTGCTTTTGGTTTTTCCTTAAATGAAAAATATACTTCTTCTTCTAATGAGTGTCTTATTGATTCCAGATCATCTTAAGGATAAAGTCATTTTGTTGTTGATGATGAATGTAACACCAAACAAATATTTGTTGGTATCTTAGTGGTTTAGGGTCTAGAATAATGCAACTAGATGATGATCATTTTAATGATGTATTAATTTTTCCTAGTCATTCCTGCAACTTTCGATTAGTATGTCAAATCACTTATTTAGGTAAAGGTAAAACAATATAATTTTACCTCCCCAAGTTGTAATTGATCTTAAAAGATCTTAAGCATGTCCCAACAATTCAAATTGTTGGTGATATTATGAGGTTGTATAGTTCTAAATACTTTGGGTCATCATCTCTTCTATCCATTTTTACTGCTCATAGAAAATGACATGAGAAAACTTTGGCATGAACGATTTGGCCATCTAAATCATCACTTATTGCAACAATTATGTAATCAAAATATGGTGACTAGTATTCATCTCCTTTATTGTAGAGATGGTGTTTGGTCTACTTGTGTTATGAGATCCTAAGCATGTTATAGCAATTGGATTTGTTGATTCTGTTACTAGGTTGTACAAATTTGACATCTTTGGGTCATCATCTCTTCCATTAGTTTTTATTTCCCATAGCGATGACATGAGAAAATTTTGGCATGAGTGATTTGGTTATTTAAATTATCACTCACTGCAACAACTATGTAATCAAAATATGTTGAATGGTCTTCATATCCTTTCTTACAAAGGTGGTGTTCGCTCTAGTTGTGTTCTTTGAAAACATCATCAGGTAGTTTTGACAAGCACGCCTCATCTCCCTTGCAACTTATTTATAGTGATTTGTGTGGTACACTTCATTCTTTTTCTTTTCTTGGGTTCAAGTATTTCTTAACTTTCATTGATGACTTCCCAATATGCACTTGGGTTTATTTATTAAAACTTAAGTGCAAAGTTGTTGACATGATTTTGACCTACATGAAGCCCCTTGTAAAGAAAACAAGTCAGACATTAACTTCAAAAGTTATGAACAAATAATGGAGGTGAATATGTTAATAACAAATTTATGACTTACTACTTTGCACAGGTCATTCAAATGCAACATATTTCTCCATAACATCACAACAAAATGGTGTTTTTAAGAGAAATAATCACATATTAAAAGAAATGACAAATTATATGCTCCAACGTCCTAAGGGATTACGTCCTCATTTTTTGGTGAAAGCCATTAATTGTGGCAATTACATAGTTAAGTGCATTCCCGCGAAGGATTGAAAGTATATAACACTAGAATAAGCATGGAGTAGCATTAAACCATATGTAAACCATTTTCATTAGTTTGGTAGTGAAGCATTAGCTCACATTCTTGATTAGAAAAGGAAAGCATTACAACTTAAGAGTGAGAAGTGCATTTTGTTGGATATTATAAAGGTGTAAAAGGTTAAGGACTTCTTCAACTACATTCAGATGAAATTATTATTAGGAGTATATATGTAAAGTTTGATGAAGGTCTCTCAACTTGCATGCCTAATTCGATGTTTGTGCCATCTTTGGTTTGCAAGCCATTTTTAGTGAATGTTCCACCTTTTTTCCATCCCCAACTTTTTTTTATTGCTCATATTCTAGTTACGTATTCTTTAGATGATGTAAGTGAGGATGAAAGTCTACCCCCACGTGTTCGCCCTCATCTAATTGAGTCTATTGAACACGAGTATGCACAACACCAAAACTTCCTAGATGGTTCCATGCAACATGAGAAACAACCAATGATCATGTCAATAATCCTTTATATTAATATTGTATATATTCAAATTTATAGTGCGCCTTCTCCGTTTTGGCTCAAGTTTTAGAGACCCATAATCTAGAAATGTTTGAAGAAGCTTCTGGCCATTTAGAATGGGATGCAACAATGAAAGGCTAATATAGTTCCTTAATGGATAATGATACTTGAGATTCTGTACCTCTTTCAAAAGGAAGAAAACTAGTTAGATGCAAATGGATGTATAGAACTAAGTAAGCATTAGAATAAAATGTTCAAAGACATAAGGCCCGATTAATTACCAAAGGATTTTCTCAAGTAGAAGAAATTGACTACATTGAAACCTTTTCCCCTATAGCCAAAATGAATTCCATCCATATTGCTCTAGCCCTTTCCGCTCCATATCAATGGGAGGTCCATCAAATCGATATTAAATATTTCTTCTTTCATGGGGATTTATAAAAAGAGATTTAACTGGAACAACCCTTTGCTTGTATTCAGAATTACTACAATCTTGTTTTCCATTTTAAGAAATCTCTCTATGGCCTTAAGCAAGTTCTTTGGGCTTAGAATGCTAAGATGAAGATGTGTCTTCTTGACACTGGATTTTCTAGATGTCATTATGACCCCATTTTCTATACAAAGAAAGTGGGTAACCATCTCATAATAGTCATTCTTTGTGTCGATGATCATATCCTCACTGGTAATGACCTCAAACTTTTAACCATGAAAAATTTAGATGATAAATTTCACCCATGGGCTAATTTTCCATGTTTCCAACTCTGGAAAAAAAATATTTTCCAATTTCCACATTTCAAAAATGATTCACCCAAATTCTATAGGATAAAATTAATTTACTCTAAAAAACACTGAATTTTTCTAGAAACTATATAAAATATGTAGAGATCTTACTATTTTACAAAATATTGCCAAACATTTTATAGATTCTATTTTTAAAAATAGTAAGATTTATACACTTTAAGATAAGTATGGATCCTTAAATTTTTCCCTTCTTTTAAACCCATGTGAAATTTTTCCTTAAGAATAAATTTGAAATGACAAACTTAGGACATTTGTTTTATTATATTAGACTCTAATTCTTGCAAACCAAGGAAGACATTTCCCTTTCCAAGTCTAAGTATGCATGTGCCCTTCTCCACTTCTTTCACATAGAAAATTATAAACTAGCCCATTCTTCATTCCAGTATGGAGTCAAACTTGTTGCTACCGTGTTGCACCCATTAAAGTATATGCTACTTGATATTGTCAAATAGTTAGTATCCTTTTGTATTTGACTCATACTCTTTCTAATATTTCCTTTGATGTTGGTCGTGTTTCTTGGTATATGCAAACACCTTATGAATATAATGGAAAGAAGTAAAAATGATACTTCAATATATTTGAGGTACAATTCAATTTGGGATACATTACTATTCACGAGGTATTTCCTTGTTGGTTGGTTTAATTGATTCTAATTGGGTTGGAAACCCTAATGATTAAAAGTCTGCTACATGTTATGTTTCAATCATGATTTTGGACATGTAAGAAGCAATGTGCCCTTGTTCTTTATCAGTGCCTTATGAATTCATTTCAATATATTTAGGGCTTCTTTTGTATTCAAGAGTTAGATTAACATCATTTTCTATAATAAATGGTTGAGATTAGAATTATGAGTTAGAATACTAGATTGAACTTGACCAGTTCTAGAATTAAAATTTCTAATAAGAAGAATATCTTGTTTGGTTTTCAAGGTAGCAATATTATTCTTTAAATTAATAAAAGGGTGATCAATTGCAAAAGGGGTTTCTTATAGAAGGTAAAGTTGAAAAGGTTAAAGTAACAAATATCAAGGAAAATTATATCCTTGTATACGTTAATTCTATTAAGTAAGAGGTATTCGTTATGGAGATCACTCAATTATGCACTTTAATATATGAATTAAACTCCTTTTTGATGTACTAGTAAGAGATACCACATATCCCCCCACACATCAAATTTTTGTTCCAAACTAGAAAAGAGTATAGTCATCTCAATTAGGGGTTCAAGATCCTTCTTGTTCCCATGTTTCAACATGAAATATAAGGTCAATTGAGGTTTGTATCTAGTTTATATTAGAACCATTCATCTAAGTGAATTCTTGACAATTCCATATCAAGATCCTAAGTTTTCTTATTTCTTATTTTTACTTTGAAAGATATCATTTAGTATTGCTCTTATATTCCTTAATATTGGCCATTTGCCTACTTTTCGTACATATTTGGTTTTTTGGACTTTATTTCTTGATTCAACTTGATCATTTAATTGGATAAGGTCCTCATTTATGAATACACATCCTTTTGAGATGAAATTTTGTTTAGGATGTGTAACTTATTTTGGTTGACTCCACTTTTATTCGGATTGTATAACTTTTAGCTTCAATGTTTATACCCATTCTCTGTGCTTTCAAAACCCTTGAGTTGTCATTTTCTAGTTTATTTTGTGGAATTACTGATGACTTGGTTAGACATCTTCAACAAATGCATCATATCATCCAAGTATGATAAGGTATAGAGTTTATTTTTTGCACTTATTCTCAAGTTCAAGGAGGTTGTCCGCTTATACCTTGTTTGGTTGGATTCAATGTTTGGCTTTGTGAGGCGAGGAACATATTGTATCCTCAAGCTTCCTAATTTTGAGTTCAACAACAACTTCTATAAGTATGGTATGCCTAGAGTTAGAATGCTATAGATTTCACTTTGGATTTCCAGTTTCTTCTAATTTCTTCATTTGTTGGTTTGATTTTCCTTCTACTTCTAATGGTCTTTATTGAAGTTTACTTCATAATTTCCATGCAAATTTGGATATTACATATTGAGTTCAACACATCCTCTTCAAATTCATTACTTTCTTATTTTTCATTTATCCATATGTTTATGATTTTGTTAGTCTTTGAATCTAAATAGTCACAAAGTGTTTTGAGGATTTATTTGGAAGGCATGCCTTAAGTTCTAGTCCTTGGTTTCTGTAAGTATTACTCGATTGATAAGGAGAAAAGTTTTGCACTCTCCACACCCATGTTCAATCCCTAATGACACATGGGCCAATTGTGATAAGGATAGAAGGATAGCTCCCCCCTTGAGTGAAAACTCTATTTGGGTGTCTTCAAACATATCGACCCTTGCTAAGTCACAGATTTATTGTTATGGACTGGATTGTGGGATATTGACACTAGCCTAGGTTTTATATTGATAGGAAATGAGATTTGAACTTGGGTCTTGCCTAGGTAACCTCGCCTAGTTACCAATTCCCCTAGATTTAAAAATAAATAAATAAATACTATCCATTACAATAAAAAATTGTTTATTTTGCATGTATCCATGTGTATGGTCATGTTAGTCTTTGAATCTAAATAGTCACAAAATATTTATAGGATTAGTATGGACGGTACACCCTTAAGTTCTAGTCATAGATTTTTGTAAAGGTTACTTGATTGATAGGGAGGAAATTTTCACACTCTCCCAATCTAAGTTCAAATTACCAAAGAGACATGGGCTTATTGAGATAATCCTAGAAGGGTATCCCCCATTTTATACCACTAATTAGAACCCCTATGACCTTAATGGAACCCCAATGATCCTAACAATATCAAGGTGAGCCTAATGGAATCAAATCCTTCCAAAATAAATCCAACTATCCCTAAAATGGTTCAAAATGTCCCTAATATCTCCAGAAGAACCCCTAATAGTTGTTGATGACTTTGGATTCAATATCATAGTCATCCATAATGGTGTTCATTCCATTAGGAAAACATCTAAGTTCTTCCCAACTCAAATTCTACTAAAAGACTAATGTTTTGATACCCCACACACTTCTCCCTTTAGCAAGGTGCATGGCCATGCACCTTTCCTTTCTGTAAGGTCTATGGGCTTTAGAAATGCACAAAAAATATAAAAAAATGCAAAATTCATGAAATGAGATAGTTACCAACATTTACTTTGTGATATCCACTAAGAACTACCTCCCAACCATCTCAACCATGTTAGACACTCACTAAAAAGGCATTCATGGGAGAGACAAGGAGGCGAGATAACACCCATACTATAGTTATGCTAGACGAACCTTCATAGAACTTGAGATTTTCATCCTAAATGCGCCTTAGAAATCATTGTCCTTGAGACATCATCCCTTTTGTTTGTTGAAGTTACAATCCCATTATGACTTTTTACTTACATTGAAGAGGAGATTGAAAGCTTGGGAGTGAGAAGCATGAGTGGCTCAGGTTGCAGAAAGACCCAATCTATGGTTTCAAAAGTGTCTGCAATGTGACCAAGTATATTTGTATTCATTATCTTAATTATTTAATAAACATATGTTATCTCCCCTCCCAAGTTTGATTGTCAATTATTAATTGTTTTAAAGGGATTAACCCTCCTGCTAGCTTAACTAGGGTAGATCAATTATGTTATTGATTTATGATTTTGGTTTATGACTTTATATTACCATAAATGATTTGAGAAAGGTATTTGCTTCTCTTTGTGCAGATTCACAGGTTAATGAAGATGGATTGTGTTGAAGCTTTGGTGGAAAAGAAGGCTT
This sequence comes from Pseudotsuga menziesii, assembly GCA_001517045.1. NCBI lineage: Eukaryota > Viridiplantae > Streptophyta > Pinopsida > Pinales > Pinaceae > Pseudotsuga > Pseudotsuga menziesii. Next base: position 244,657 of record LPNX010758822.1, on the reverse strand, counting down.
AAGGAAAACCGACAAGGCTCATGTTCCTTCATTCCTCTTTCTTGATTGATAATATTTGTTTAATTACTTGATTATAGACCAATTACCCTAGGGGGATAATAGTATTGTCCTCTCCCTTACTCTATAAAAATTCAACCCTAGTTGTTAGAACAAATTTCCCGCAATACCCCCCTTGAGTGGGACCCCATTTGGGTGTGTCTTTGGATGTCCCAACCCTTTCCAAGTCACAATTTTCTTGTTAGGCACTAACTTGCAGGATACTTGCACTACCCTATGATTTATAGTGATAG
>LPNX010758822.1:185338-244241 GCA_001517045.1 Pseudotsuga menziesii | reverse complement strand
TATCAAGGATGATGCAATTATCACAGAGTGAAAAGAACAATAACTCTTGGAACGCCACATTAAATGATACCCGCTCAACAAATAATAGGTTCACTCAATATCTCACCACAATATATTCCACTTAGATAGACCTATATAAATTCATTTCACGTTTCACAAGAATTACAAAATCTTTGGTAACTCCAAATTTGTCTCGTGCTTGAATATATACGCTCACAATGTAGATTCTCACATTTTAATACATTTCTATACTATAGTTTGAGGTTTCAATTTAAAAGATCCAATCTTTTTAAGATGGATCTTAAAATGAAAAAGATCATTTTAATTTGTAAATATAGGTCCTTCCAAAGACATAGTTGACCTTAACCTCAATATTGTTGGAATATGTATTTACTCTTTTTGTTCTAAGTAGTTGAAGTTAGTGAGATAGTTGTTGTTTATGAGTCCTAATATTGGCATAGTCAAATAACAATCAAACTACATCTAGATAGTTTTTGGTATCTAGATCCTTCTATGGTGGTTTGGCGTGGTGTGGTGAGCAATAACTCAACAGTTCTAAATTGGTGTGGTTGTAGCAACAATTAGAATTCTGTTTTTGTGTGTGTATTTTTTCTTTGCCTCTAAACAATAGATTGGTATTGGAGCAGGTTAGAGCCTTCCTTCACCAATATAGTGAAGGATTTTCGAGTAAGGTTCAACATAATTTGTGAAAGGAATCACTGCAGAATACGTCCAAACCAAAGGGGGAGACCAAGACACCTAGTATCTAGTAACCATTCAACTAGGGTATTACCAGATCTTGACCCGGTCGTTGGTGATAAAAGGAAAAGGGAGTGACCAGAGTGAGTGACCAAGAGTTCTAGTCATAACTAGTCTGTCAAGGAATGAAATATCCCAACACTTCTACTCCCTTTCTTTTCTCCTTCCAGCCACAACTAGAACCAAGGAGAAGGTGTAATGTCTTTATAAAATGGTATTTTTTGACAAAGCAAAATTTTTGAAATGGTGAAATTCGCTTAAGTAGCCATAGTTTTTCCCATATCCCCGTTCTCACTGAAATAGATTATGAAGTATGATCAATCAAGATGAAAACTTTACTGTATGCCCACAATGTTTGGGAATATGTATCTTGTATTTATACATAATTAGTTGATGATGGTGCTAATCAAGCCTTGTTGAATGCCTAGAAGAATCAATTAAAAGAAAATGAGACCAAAGATGCAAAGGAATTGAATCTCGTCCAAAAGGTTTTGGATGACACCATCTTTCCCAAGATCCCAGTCACAAAGTTTGCATAGACAACTTGGGATATCTTGGAGACCAATTATTAGGGTATCACCAAGGTAAGGACCATAAAATTGTAAAATTTAAGAAGGGATTTTGAAATTTAATATGAAAGAGTTAGACTCAATAGATCGGTATATGACTCAAGTCATGACCATCATAAATCAATTAAAGTTGTATGGTGAAGATATAACAAATCATAATTTAGTTGAAAAGGTTCTCAAAACCCTACCCAAAAAGTTTGAGGTGTTGGTAGAAGTTATTGAAGAAGCTAAAGATTTGAGCGAGCTATTCGTAGACGAGTTGATGGGATCTATTCTATCCCACGAATCCATAATAAATAGGAATGGTGATTCCTCTTCGGAAAATGATTTCAAAATATGAGTCTCTATCTTAAGAGGAAAAGGAAGATCGAGATCAAGAGGTAGGTCCAGAGGCAATAGTAGCAGTGATCAAAGAGATGGCAAGGAAAATTTAGAACAAAAATGGGGGAGCAACAATAGAAGCTCATAGAAAAATAACAGTAAATCCAATGCTAAGTGTTTTTATTGTAAAACCTAGGTCATTATGCTAGTGAATGTAGGAAGAAGCAGGTTGACCCTAGCAAACAGAATGTGAAATACTCTAATACCTTTGATAAAACTGAAGATCTCTTATTCCTCACTTTCCATGTTACACAAGGAACATTGAATGGTGTTTGACTCTTAGATAATGTTTGTAGCAATCATATGATAGGCAATAAAAATCCGGTTGCAAGTCATGACTAAGTTAACATTGAAGTCAAATTGGGAACATATATTGTTGTTAATGTTGTGGTAAGAAGATTGGTCAATGTACTAACCAAACAAGGCCAACACAAATGTATTCAATATGTGTTCTATGCCTCGGGTTTGAAGTATAACATGATGAGTGTTGGCCAACTTACTAAAAAATGATATAATGTAATTTTTAAGGGAGAAGAGTGTTTCATATATGGAAAAGTGTTTCATATATGGAAAACCTCTCAGTAAAAAGCTAATCACCGAGATTCAGATGACTAAGAATATAATGTATCCTCTTATCATTAATTGTGGCACATAGGATGCCTCATTCATCCAAAAGGAAACACGTTTGGATGATTTCTAGTTTTGACATTTGAAATTTGGACATCTACATTTTGTTGGTCTAAAATTGTTGCAACATAAAAATATTGTTAAGGGTTTTCCTCTCATTCAAGAGCCAGCTAGTACATGTGAGTGTTGTATCCTAGAAAAATAGCACATGGAAGGTTTCTCTAAGGAGTTCCCTGTAGAGCAAAAGGCACCTTTGGAGCTAGTTCATAGTGATTTGTGTGGCCCAATGCAGACCCAATTACTTGGTGGAAGTTATTACTTTCTAACCTTCATATTTGATTACAACATGAAAACTTGGTTATATTTCCTTGGAAAGGAATCTAAAAACTTTGATAGGTTCAAGGAATTCAAAGATTTGGTTGAGAAAAAAAGTGGCTATCAAATTAAATTATTAAGATTAGATAGAGGATGTGAATATGATTCAAATTATTTTCATATTTCTATAAGCAACATGGTATCAAAAGAATATTTATAGCAAGGTATACACCTCAACAAAATGGTGTAGTAGAAAGAAGAGCATAACCATTTTGAACATGACAAGAATATGTTGAAAGGAAAACACATGTCTAATAATGTTTTTGGGAGAAACAATAGCTTGCTCCATCTATGTTTTCAATAGACCTCCCATTAGAATTGTTAAGAACAAAGTGCCACAAGAAGCATTGGACATGGATGAGTTGCAATATAGCACATCTCAGAGTATTTGGTTGCATGGCATATGCTCATATGCTTAAAGAATTGAGGAAGAAATTAGATGACATAAGTGAGAAATTTATATTCATTGCGTACATTGAATAATCTAAGGCATACAAGTTGTATAACCCAGTTATCAATAAAGTGATCATTAGTAGAGATGTACAATTTAAAGAACAAGAGGCAAGGGTAAGAGTATACACAATTTTATAACAATTAGAGTAGCAATACCTCAAGTAGAAGATGAAGTAGAGAGGATCAGATTGAACATGGTGGACAATGAGGTTCACAAACATAGTCACCAACCAGGGGAAATACAACAAGGAATCTAGTAAGAACTCCAATAAATTTGGTTCAAGGTGAGTTATCAAGGCTAGCAGACTAGTCCACTCCTAGTCCTCAGTCAAGTGACATTTCAAACCCAATTACTAGAAAGATGAGAAGTTTTCAACATATTTATGAAGAATGTACTAGATGTTCCTTCAAGTTTTGTGTTGTTCATATACCGCTCTACATTCCTTGAAGACGCAATTAAAGAAGAACATTGGGTTAAGGCAATGGATGAAGAAATAGTTTCCATGGAGAGAAATGGTACATGGGATCTAGTATATTTACCAAAAGATAAAAATTGTATGGGTATGAAATGGGATTATAAAACCAAATTTAATTAAAAGGGTGAAGTTGAAAAGTTTAAGGCAAGACTGGTAGAAAGGGGTTTGCATATCAGCTTGGAATTGATTTTGAAGAAACATTTGCACTAGTGTCCATATTGGACATATTAAGGGAAGTCGTAGCATTAGTTGCTCAAAAAAAAATAAAAGGTATACCAAATGAATGTGAAATCTACATTCTTAAATGGCATTCTAGAAGAAGAATTCTATGTGCAATAATTACCAATATATGAGATAAAAATACATGAATATAAAGTATACGGGTTGAAGAAATCTCTCTAAGGGATTGTTGTTTTCCGTGGACACCATTCCAGCACCTACACAACTGAGGCATCAACTTAAGCAAGCTCCAAGAGCTTGATTCAACAAGATAGATTCTTATTTGATCTACAATGGATTTAGTAGAAACAACGAGGATCCCACTATATATACAAAGGTAAATAAACAAGGGAAAATTATAATTATTTGTTTATATGCTGATGGAATGATTTTCACACGAAACCCATCAGTATATCAATTTAAATCAACTATGAAATATGAATTTGATATAACGGATTAGGGATTGATGAAGTATTTCCTTGTCATAGAAGTAAATCAGTCAAATTCTGGAACTTTTTTATATGTCAAACAAAATATGCACTTGATGTGTTATAAAGATTTAGAATGATGAATTGCAAAGAAACACCCACACTGGTAGCAATGAGAAAAAAACTCAACAAAGAATATGAAGGTTTAAATATAGATCCTACATTGTTCAAGAGATCAGTTGGTAGTCTCATGTATCTCATTGCCACTAGATCACACATTACGTATGACGCTAGCTTGATTTCTAGGTTTATGGAGAAAACTAAAGAAATGCATTAGCGAGTTGGTTATAGGATTTTGAGATACATTACAAGAACAACAAGATGTGGTATGTTATACTCAAGCATTGAAAAAAAATTGATTGGCCATACTAAGTGTGACTTTGCAGGTAACCTTAATCATAGATAGAGTATTTCAAGGTATGTGTTTCATCTTGGTTCAAGGGTAATTTCATGAGCAGCCAAGGCGCATTCCATTGTGACAATCTCATTAGCAAAAGTTGGGTATGTAGCAGCAGTAACAACATTGTTATGTAGAGTATTTAATGATCTTCAACAAGGACAAGAAGGGCTAAATCTAGTTTATTGTGACAACAATTCAACCATATCGCTCTCTAAGAACCATGTTTTTCACTAGAAAATGAAGCATATAGATACTAAATATCATTTCATTAGAAAACTTGTAAACAAAGGTGAAATTTATTTGGAATTTGTAAGTCAAAAGACCATTTGGTTGATATATTCGTGAAGTCATTGGAAATAGATGTTTTTGAAATTCATAGACATAATCTAGGTGTTGTAGACGTTGAACTATTCTACGGTCATAATTAAGGGGGAATGTTGGAATAATGTAATTACTCCAATTACTCCTTTTGTTCTGGGTGGTTGAAGTTAGTGGGTTAGTTGTTGTTTGTGAGTCTCAAGATTGACATAGTCAAATAATAGTCACATCTAGGAAGTTTTTGGTAGCTAGATCCTTTTTAGAGAAATCTTAGTGTGCGTGCACACACACATGATCATGATCATACAAGGAAAGATTTTATTCCTACATGAAAACAAATAGTATTTGTGACAGCGTTTAGTAATTGAATTCTCTGGAAGAATCACATAAATGTGGCCATTTCTCAATGTTGTAGTTGGGCCAGAGGCTATGAATGGAAAAGTCAGAAGCAAGCTTTCCCATGCGAAGGTAACATCTCTAGACAAATGTTGACCTTTGTGAATTTTAGCACTTTGGAATTTTTAACCATCAACATAGGTAATTTTTCAACAATGGAGAAGATTTTAATTGATGATAGTGCGTGTTATTAAAAAACATCAATAAAAGTTAATTATGCATTGATGTAAAAACAAATATTTGCATCAAAGTTATGGGTCTGTGATAAAAATCTCACAAATCTCTGTGAGAGGAGTCATCTTGACTTCAGTGATCATGTTATTGGAAGACATTACTTTCCAACAAAAACTAAAATAAAAGTTAAGTTAATTTTGCAGCAATTGGAAAACAAAGATTTGCATGAATGTTTTCAATCTATGATAAAATCTCACAAATCTCGATTATCACTGTAAGTGAAGAATGAAAATTACCAGCAAGGGCGCCACCTTGACTTCAGTGATCATGTTTCGAAAATGTGTGTTGGTTGATCCTCCTTTCCATGACTAAGGAAGCGGCTTTGATGACAGTTTTTCCCTCATCGCCATCATTGGATGCTGCTTCTTGGCCATCCATGCAATGGTTTGTCCTTCGTAGCAACGAGGAGTCAATTGCCTTGGTTGTCTATATTGCTCATAGATTTGTGTTGGATTTCCTGTTCAAGGGTAACAACAAAGAAATGGTCCTCCCAAGGAGGTATTTATGCAATTAATGGTGACGTGGATAACTAATCACTGATTCACACCATAACCGTTTATGCTTAGCAATGTGTACTAAAATTTTGTTGTTAGTAAAGTTGCTTAACCAAGAACGACTACCATGAATTTAAATTTTGTTGTTAGTAAAGCTGCTTAACTAAGAATGACTACCATGAATCTTCGTGAATTTTTTATATTCTTGAGATCGACCTAAAAAAGAGAGCAACGCCAATAAATGTTAATTCTAACACCTTTGGTCGTAAATATCTAAATTAAATAAATATAAATATACTTCAATATATATTAAACAAATTGTTTTTTTTAATTTAATAATATAAAAGTAATCAAAATAACATTAACTTATATTTAATTTATTAATATAAAAGTAATAAAAATAACATTAACTTATATGAATAAAGGCTATATTTATATAAAATAATGTGTTAAGTTGGCCATCCTCACAAAAAGGCCTAACCCCAAAGGACTCAAGGCTCGAACCCGTGACCTCTCCCCGAACCGAGAGAGTGTGCGCACCTCTTACCAATTGAGCTAACCCTTGGAGCTTCATTATGTCACAACGTATTCATAGATGCAAACCAATTCATCCTAACATGATTAAGACAATACGTTAAAGGATTTCACTACTTACCCGACCATTTGCACCGATCGGACTACCTGGCTCGCGTGAGCAGCCACATCCGACATTGCCGATCATCTGATCAGTGCAAATGGTCGGGTAAGTAGGTTACTCTTACGTTAAATGCCTGATTCATCTTTATGATGATGATCATTTATTGAAGATATTAAACCATTCATAATGACACAGGTTTAGATTTAAAACTGAAAAAAAAATGATAATAATTTTATTATCCATATTGGGCATATCCGAATGACTCAGATACTTATTATTTGTTTGAAATACAAGTGATTAATTCTATTTATAAACCTATCAAAATTGGGTTTCAAAATATCTTAATATATATTTTTTATTTTTGAGTTTTCTTTATCCCAAAAGTTTTGACATTTTTTTATGTATTCAAAAATATCTTTAACTTAAAAATTTACCACGAAAATTATCATGGAAATGGAGATTTTTTTGAGTGAAATTATTTCAAAGTAGTGTTATAAACATTACCATGGAAACCATCTCCTAAAGGAGTCAATATGGTTATCAAATTAACCATAAATATAGTCGCACCTCGAGTTTTTAATGGCTACCAAACAAATATAGTAAAAACTATGTAACTTAAATGAATGCTTATTCATGAATGAGAATTATATAAAACTATTTTTATAAATGAAGCCTGGAATGATAATTATATAAAACTATATAAATGAATGTAAAAACTATAAAATAATATTTATCAATATAAAAACATACTATTTTATATAACCAGTTTACTATTTTATAAAATGTTATTTATTATTATAAATTAAAATATATAATATGATAACTAGTGCATAACACTTACTCACTCGTTAAAAATAATTTTTTTATCTTTTATTATATTCACATTCTTGAATCTACATTCATTTTACTATTTTATATAACCAGTTTACTATTTTATAAAATGTTATTTATTATTATAAATTAAAATATATAACATGATAACTAGTGCATAACACTTACTCATTCGTTAAAAATAATTTTTTTTATCTTTTATTATATTCACATTCTTGAATCTACATGAATGTAGATTCAAGAATGTGAATATAATAAAAGATAAACAAATTATTTTTAACTTTTTTTATCTTTTATTATATTCACATTCTTGAATCTACATGAATGTAGATTCAAGAATGTGAATATAATAAAAGATAAAAAAATTATTTTTAACGAGTGAGTAAGTGTTATGCACTAGTTATCATGTTATATATTTTAATTTATAATAATAAATAACATTTTATAAAATAGTAAACTGGTTATATAAAATAGTATGTTTTTATATTGATAAATATTATTTTAGAAAATCATGGACAATATTTAGGTTACATATGGGATAGTGGATTCATTTTAATATTCTTTTTAATTGTAGTTGAAACTTTTATATATTTGTAGTTTTATGATCACTTCAAATAACATTAAGGAAAATTTATATTTTTAATATGACCTAAAATACTATGTGGCTTTTTTTTTCCAAAGAAAAAATTCGTAAATATATTTATTCACATTCAACAGATGGCACTAATGTCCATTATCACAAAGAGACCCAACCTTATAGCTGGTAATTACTGTCAATTTAAACTCCATAAAAAGTTCGAAAAAGAAAACAAGTTATGTCCAAAGGCAAAAAGCCATTACAATATAATGGAATAGTTTCAAAACTGCTCATGAAAGAGTCCAAAAAAAAAACCTTGAACTTCATCCACAAATTTGCTTATATCAGTTTCTTCTGATCACTCCATCTTCATTCAATTTGAAGCATGGAATTGATCCAAAAACTAAGACCTTTTAAAAAGGTATCCTTCAAAATAATGCCCCATACACCAAAGGCCAAAATCAAATCAAAGTTAAAATAGTTTCCCAATTGCTCATATGAAGGCCTCAAAATAAACCACATAAAAACAACACATAAGGCTGAACAGAGCATCATTATCCAAACTGAGAAAGAGAACAAATCTCCAACAATACCAAAGAAGGTACTGCCCCAAAGGAATCTGTTAAAGAGGGTCTTAGAAAACCTGAAAGGTTTCCACAACGGTATCCGCTCCATGTTCCATAATTGACCAAGAACCTTCTAAAATCCTTCCTCTAGCTTTTGCCAAAGCATCTGCAGGAGAATTTCTTTCCCGATAGATATGTTGGAATGACACATAATCGAATCCATCAGTAATCCTGTTAACATCCTGAAGAACCATGGATAATTCTAAATTCAATAATCGATACTTACCAGATGCCCCGTCAATAACTAACTGAGAGTCACCGAAAATCTGAATTTTATCCAAAGAGTTCTGTCGAGCCAGAAGAAGAAGTAGCTTGAGGGCACATAATTCTGCAAAATTGTTAGTACCCACTCCTAAACCAGCTTTAAAAGAGAAAAAGTGAACATCTGTTAAAAACAACATACCTCCAGCGCCACATAATTTTGGATCCCCTGCTGCAGATCCATAAAAAAACCCCATGCAAAGGTTATATCAATAACTTCCACAAATATAGATCTAATCGAAACAGCAGAATTCTTCTGAGGAATATTCTTCATCATTCCCAAACTGAAACTAGCTACTTGTGCAGGAGTTAAGGAAAGACCTTCAAAACAAGATGAGTTTCTGGCCTTCTAGATGAACCATAAGACAATGATAGATAATGGTTTAATAGTTGCCACTTCCGGATTTGAACACCAATTTTTGAAACAAGCTGTCATAGTTTCTCCATTCCATAGATTATTAAGTCTCAAATTGTCCTCAATAATTAACCAAACAGACTAAGAAAAAGGGCAAACCACACCAATATGAAAATTAGTTTCACTTTCCAATTTGCACAAAAACACCTACTAGGTCCTTCTCTACCTTTCATGATAAGGACATCCTAGGCCAATGCTTTGCTAGAAAGGAGAAACCAACAAAATAATTTTTCTTTGATAGGACATCTCATCTTCCATAAAACTTTCCACCACCAGATAAGATCCATATCTCTATTCATAAGCTGAGCATAACCTTCTTTAGGTGAGTAATGACCAAATTTAGATAAATTCCAAATAAGAGCTTCCTCATCAGTTGTAATCCTAACATGACTAGATTTTAGAATGGCTAAATAACCATTCCACACATCAATCTCTTGAGGATCTGTAAAACCAATAGAATCAGCAATAAACCACTGTTGAGCCATCAATACAGACATTCCAGGAAGTCCAATGTCAGATAAAAAAATATAAAACAGCAAGATGTAATTTTTCAAGCATGGTAGGCGGTAAAACATGTCTCCATTTACATCCTAACCAAGGATCTAATCCAATACGAACAACATTACCATTACTAACCTTCCATGCCAGAAAATGTCCTATAATATCAAAATATCAAAATCCCAGAGAACACCTTTCTAGCAGATTGAAATATTATTTTTCTTTTTAACAGGAGATCTAATCTATTCCAAAATACTCAAAGGATTAATATATTTATGTACAACAATTTTTACCCATAACCCCGTGCCTTGAATAATATTCCAGACATTTTTCCCTGCAAGAGCCTTAGCAAAAACAACAGGGACTTTAAGTCCCCAACCACCCAAGGATTTTGGACTCACCAAAATCTTCCAGGATGTCCAAGGTAAACTGTGAGAATTCTGGTTGCCAGACCAAAGAAATTTGAAACAAAGTTTCATGATTTTTTCAATGATCTCCATTGGAATCCAAAAGTGCATCTAATCAGTATCAGCTTGCCCCCCTTGGATAACCAAGGAAAGCTCCAGTTTTTAATTCTTTTTTCAACCTTTATAATCAACCAATCCCAGTCCTTTAATAGATATATGCAAGGTTTGAGATAAAACCCAAGGTACTTCATACCATTTTCAATTCTATCAACTGGAAATGTAAAAATATTCTGTAAAGTAATAACCTCAGTTTCATCTAAGCAAGAAAAATATAAAGAAGATTTCCCATCATTTATCTTCATTCCAGTTGCCCTACAAAAATTCATTAAAATCTCATATAAAGTAGAAAGAGATTGTTCAGATCCATCATTGACCATAACCATATCATCCACAAAAAGAACATGAGTTAAGACAATATCTTTACCAAAAGATAAGCCTTGATATGTCTCACAAGCTTTAGCAAATAGAATAACCCTTCCTAGACTTTCAACCACAATAAGAAATAATAAAGGAGCCAAAAAACAGCCTTGTCTAAGACCCCTACCAGATTTAAAGAAAATTGATGCAACTCCATTAATAAACAGGGAAAATGATACAAAGGAGAGACTGCTCATAACCCAAGTAATAAAATTCCCCGCAAATACTATGTGGCTTTGTGTTACACATCCTACCCATTTACACCCCTTTCTCTTTTTAGTTTAAATTCTTGGGTCTTTACTGATTAAAGATTAGGGTAATTCATTTTAACATTAATGTCATTGAAAATAATAAAAGGAAAAATAAATTTTGAATATGTAAAATCATTTAACCTTTTTCCAATTAATGTCGTATTCAAACAACATAAATTTGATAATCACTTTGATTTTAATATGTTTTGATGTGGAATCCAAGGTCGGTTGCTGAGAAAACCAAGGAAGCGACTAGTCGGTGGGGCCACTTGCAGAGTTGGAAATACAATGTGTCAACATCGGCATACTCGGTGGCTTTCTCTTACAACGTATTATACCCTTTTTAGTTTAAATTCTTGTGTCTTAATAATTGATTAAAGATTTTAAATTGTTGAATCGTTAGACCCTTCACAAATATCACATTTATGTTCTAATTTAAATAATGGTCCCTTGAAGTGATTGAAAGTATCACGAGGACTCTGACGCAAATGAAGGTGGCGGGGTATTTGCCACTGCAAAACGGCGCCGTTTGGCGGGGTGCTCTTAACTGACGACGGCCTTCCAGCTGGTTTTAACAGCAATTTCTTGTCCCGGACGGCGGTATGCTGGCGCATCTGGATCGGACGATTGTTAAGGCCCACACGGTTCCCGGAGAGACTTGAGAGCCGTTGGATGGCGCAAAGGGATGATTGTTGGGATATAGTGACAGGGAAGATGGAGAAGGAGCAGTATTTAAGGCGACCTCGGGCTCCTTTGAATGATCATCACTTTAGCAATGCGGCAACTCTGCATATCATTCTGTGCGCTGAGAGTGATCATTTTATCGTTGTTATTTTAGGTTCTTGTTTTTTCGTTTGTTCGATTTGTGATTCGCGTCTCTGCGTTTGGAGAATTCTAGGGTATTCTCTCGAAGGTTCTAGTGTTCATTTTATTCCTTTTCTAGGGCTGGTTGAGGTTTCTGACTTAGTTTCGGAAGAAAAGAATTTTAGGAGTTTTCAGGGTTTCATCGGTCGTGTAGAGTTTGTTTCAGCAGGTATGTATTTAATTTCACAAATCTACGAGTTTTAACTTCATAAATCTGCAATAATTTTTCTAGATTAGATTATAATGACAGAAGTATTTAATTTCTCTTAAGATTTAAGAATTAGGCATGTTTGAATTTCTTGAGAGTTTTCTGTTGTTCGCGGTGTCTTTGATATTCTTGCTACACGGACATTCAGGTTCCTGTATGTGTGCGTTGATTTCGATGTGTATTAGAAGGTTTTAGGAGCTTTGCCGCGCTTCTTTGAGCATATTTTAAGTCCGGGAGGAAGTTCTGTAAAAATGCTTTGAGATCTCGGTTCTCGGACGTGTCAGTGCGATGTGTATCAGCTTCAATTTGACTTCTTGGGTTTTTCTGCGCTGTGTAAAGCTTTTCGCTTGCTTTCCATGGCTCTTTCGCTGTATTATGTTTGTGTCGCTGATAAGAGAATGGAGGCGCCTTTTTTTGTTTTCTCAGAACGTTGGTCCCTCGAACGCCCTCTGTTTCTTCCGGAGTTACTTTGTTCTTTTGAAATTATTCACTTTTCTGTTGATTTCTTTAGAATTTGGCTTGTGCTTAGAAGTCTTTGGAGTGTCTAGAGTGGGTAGTGGGAATTTTGTTAGGGCATTTCTTGAGCTTTTTGCGGCTGAGAATATCAGAGAGTTTCATCCCATTTCTTTCGAAATTCGTAGTATTTTGAGATTTCCATGATACTCTGAGTAGTGACTATCAGGCTTGATTCAAATATTTCTGTCTTTATTTGGGTTTATTCCCAAAAGTTTCGCTGCACACTATCCGGCTTCGGAATCTGATTCTTTAATAGATGCTTATGAATATTTTATTCGATTCTCGATTATCTGATGTCAATAAGACACCAGATCCTTTTATTTTACTCTGAAACTTTTGCGTAATTCATAATAGTAATCTGTTCCAACTCTCTTTATTTACAGCTTAGCTTAGCTGTGGATCGTAGATTTAGTTTTAAAGGCAAAGACATACAGAATGACGGTAACTCCGAAGATTTCCATCGTGGACGGCAACCTCATCGTGCAAGGTCAAGTCATTCTGACGGGAGTTCCCGATAACGTAGTGCTGACACCCGGCTCTGGAGCTGGCCTCGTTCAAGGTGCATTCATTGGCGCCAATGCATCGGAAAGCAAAAGCCACCATGTTTTCCCAATTGGGCTGCTCGAGTAAGCCAATCCACCCGTTTTCTATCACTGGAAATATCTGTTTATCCCGAGTTATCTGTGTTTTTATGGATTCTTATTGGTGTACTGCAGCGGTCTCCGTTTCATGTGTTGCTTCCGTTTCAAGCTGTGGTGGATGACGCAGCGAATGGGAACGTGCGGGAGAGATGTTCCGTTGGAGACCCAATTCATGCTCTTGGAGAGCAAGTATGGGTCTTCTCTGAGCGAAGACATGGACCGTGGGGAGGAGGACCAAAATATTTACATCGTTTTCCTTCCTCTATTAGAGGGACAGTTCAGAGCTGCTCTTCAAGGCAATGAACGAAATGAATTAGAGGTTTGCGTTGAAAGTGGTGAGTAACTAACTACTCAACCAGGTTTCTTGTTGGACGATTTGGCTTTGGCCTTTGGATTTTATTGCAGTGAGGATTTAGAAAATTGAACGTCTGCACGTAATTCTGCAGGAGACTCTGCTGTGACTACCACCCAAGGGCTGTATTCAGTTTACATGCATGCAGGACCAGATCCGTTTGAAGTTATTACAGACGCTGTCAAGTATGTATTGCAGCGCATTTCTTAATTAGTTTATGCCTGTTTTAAAGTTATTTCTAAATTGTATTGTTTGTGTATCATCAGGGCTGTGGAAAGGCACTTGCAGACGTTTCACCACCTTGAAAAGAAAAAGGTAATCTCACCTCTCATTACTGACAGAAGATGTTCACCTGTTTATGAGAAAAGGGTAAACTCATCATGTTCCTTAAATGAGGGGCCATTTAAATTTTCACTGCCTTCCCGGCAAGTAAAAAAATCTGTGAAGCTTGGGAGGGTGTTGTTTCAGGTCATATGCTATTAGGCCCTTTTATCTCACCAGCGTTGGTATTGAGATCCACTCAAAACTTCCCAGCTCCTGTTTTTAAAGAGATTCGTCTTTTCTTTCTGTCATTCTGCCCTGCTCTTATTTTAGAAGATATTCGTCTTTTTTCTCTTTCCTTCGTTTGTTTTTTTGTGGGGTAAGGGTGCAGTGAACCTATTAGGTCCGTTGAGTCACGGCGTCTTTATGCAGCCTGATGAAACTCTAATTATATGTATATGCCTACATTCGTCATATGAGATTCATAGGTATTCTTCATTATGTATATATTTACCTCAAAATCACCCCGCCCATGTCGATGTCGATGGCTGTTGACCATTTCTGTATTGTCTCTGTATCAGGATTTCATATGCCTTACGTTAATTTGATCTTGATCTTGAGTTTTTATGTGCGCATTAGTTGACAAGTTGTAATCATAATTCTCTTGCCAGTTGCCTTCTTTCCTGGATTGGTTTGGATGGTGCACCTGGGATGCCTTTTACACTGATGTTACTGCTGAAGGCGTGGATGAAGGTTTACAAAGGTAATTAGATACCCATTTCCAGCTTGGATTTGCATTAGATACCCATTTCCAGCTTGGATTTGCATCCGGTAGTTCTTATGAAATGCTGTAAAAGTTGATCAAAGCACAACTTTCATCATCCGAGTTGCTAATGCTGCAGTCTTTTGGCACTGCAGCCTGTCAGAGGGAGGTACTCCCCCACGTTTCTTGATCATTGATGACGGTTGGCAACAGATTGGTAGTGAAGCTGCTGATCCTAAGGCCACTGTCCAGGAAGGGGCACAGTAAGTTTTCCTATCCTTGTAAGGAAACCTAATGTGCGTACAGTTCTTATCCTATTAACATGGTTGTAAGGGGGGAATTTAATTTGTGACTGCATGTTGTTTTCTTTGTCAGGTTTGCTAGCCGATTGACTGGTATTAAAGAGAATCAGAAGTTTCAGAAGCATCGCAGAGGCTGTGAGATAACACAAGATCCCCCTGGTCTCAGACATGTTGTGGAAGAAGCAAAAGAGCACCACAATGTGAAGTGAGTATTGATTTCAATAATCCTCCCTTTTTAGCCCGCGACTGTCTTTACACTATTTCAAACTTAAATATGTGTTTCGGTAGTTGTTCATTATATTTTCTTTGATTTTCGTAGCATACCTACCACATTGATATGTCATTTGCAGATATGTCTATGTGTGGCACGCCCTTGCTGGTTACTGGGGTGGAGTCAAACCAGCTGCAGCTGGAATGGAGCATTACGATTCCTCCCTTGCTTATCCTGTCCAATGTCCCGGAATTCTGGGCAACCAACCAGATGTTGTTTTGGATAGTCTTTCAGTTTATGGATTAGGCCTAGTTCATCCCAAGAAGGTCTACGATTTCTACAATGAGTTACACAGCTATCTGGCATCGGCTGGTGTTGATGGTGTCAAAGTTGATGTTCAAAACATCATTGAAACTTTAGGTGATGGTCACGGGGGTCGTGTGTCTATTACAAGGCAATATCATCAAGCATTAGAAGCTTCAATTGTTCGCAATTTCCCTGATAATGGTTGTATCGCTTGTATGTGCCACAATACTGATGGGCTTTACAGGTTCGTAATGATATTAATTTGTTAAGCTCATTATAATTACCCGTATCACATCTCATGATCCGGTGAGAAAACTACACTAAAAATCTACTAGTGCTTAAAACAACTTTGTATTGGTACCATCATGCAGTTCAAAGAAGACAGCAGTTATAAGAGCTTCGGATGACTTTTTTCCAAAAGATCCAGCATCACATACTATTCATATTTCCTCAGTTGCTTACAATACCTTGTTTCTGGGAGAGTTCATGCAACCAGATTGGGATATGTTTCATGTAAGTGGGCTTCAATAGTCATGTTTCATGTAAGTAGGGTTCAAAAAGATATGATTGAATCTTAGAAATATTTCGAACAAAACGCTTATGTTTGATGATCCGCAATTCACCGATGCAGAGCTTACATCCGGCAGCTGAATACCATGGTGCTGCTAGAGCTGTTGGCGGCTGTGCAATTTATGTCAGGTAATATATGTGAATAGTAGGAAAAGTTAGGTAATCATTTTCTGTTGGCTGAAATTTCTGAAGGCATATGTTGTCAGAGTAGTTTTTCTAGTGTGTAATCACCTATTTCTTCCCCTTTTCTTCTAATCTATTCTTAGCCAGGAGAGGGTTTTGAAGAATTTCTGAAAACATTGTTTTCATGGTCGTTTAAAATTTCAGTGACAAGCCAGGGGTTCACAACTTTGAGCTTTTGAAAAAGCTAGTCTTCCCCGATGGATCCGTTTTGCGTGCGCAATTGCCTGGAAGACCTACACGGGACTGTCTCTTCGTGGATCCAGCCAGAGATGGGAAAAGGTGGGGCTCTATATCAGACTATCCTGGTCACTAACATGTAATATTTGTTGACCCTTATGTGCTTTCTTTTTGACCAAATGACCTTTGTTTTTGTAGCTTACTGAAAATATGGAACCTAAACAAATATACTGGAATACTGGGTATCTTTAATTGCCAAGGAGCAGGATGGTGCAAAATTGAAAAGAAGAATCGTATTCACGATTCATCTCCAATGACCTTGAGTGGTAGTGTGCGTGCTCGAGATGTTGATTTTCTTCCACAAATTGCCGGTGATGGTTGGAATGGAGATACTGTACTCTACGCTCATAGATCAGGTAAGAAGATTTTCTCATTTATATTTGTATTTATATGATGCGAAATAGATCTTTGGAAACAGCTTCCTACGCTATATTGTTCAATGAAAAACCCAGGACATTGTTAAGGGATACTCTTGACAAACATATAGCACTTGAGCTTTTTTATTAGATTATTACGTGAAGGGCCACTTTTCAGAAACAGATCACAATATTCTGTTAGTGTCTTCTGTTAAGGTTATTGCCAGCTAGGATTGGCTAAATCCTATAGATACTTCATTCTAGTGCTCTCTGACGTAGGCCTATGGGCACTCTTAAAATCTGTTTCTACTTGCAGCTCATTTTGCACAGGCAGATATGTCAGACTAATTTTGAATTAAAATCAGTTTCATCAGAGAATAAAAGCAAAAGGAAATACGATCAAAGTTCGCCTCCTGACTAATTTTGAATTAAAACCAGTTTATAAAAACCAATGGGAATATAATCCAAGTGCGCCTCCTAACGTTCTTTTAAGAGTATAAAGATAATTTAGTTTAAACAACCAGACAACTTAATAAAGAGAAATGAAAAACAGACAGATTCTAAGCCTGATGCAAAAACATCAATATAAATCTGTCTTTGACTTACGGTGACTTACAGGGTAGTTTGGAGTAAGTCTTAATTCATAGTACTAAGGCAAGATTTCTATATATATGAAGTGTAAATAAGGCTTCTAATTGAACTGGAGATGTAGTTATTTGCATACCCTAGTGGATTGAAATCACAGGGTAGTACAGGACTGAAACTTTGTGAAATTACGCTAATTCATGTGTCTCGACTCTTGCTTATTAGGATACAAATGCAAGCTTCTTATAAAGAGTGAATAAGGTTTCTAATTGAACTTGAGATGTAGATATTTGCATACCCCAGTGGACTGAAATCACACGATTCGATGTGAGAAAAATTGGATTTACAATTAGCTCAACCGTCTGTATACATCTCGATCCTTGATGTTGGAAGATTTAAATTGTCGTTGTTCCCCTGTTCACTTCTTCCAACATCTTTGGAGGAGTCTTGTATATTAATTCGAACCAGAAAGTTCATTTCTAGGGTTTTAGCTCGTTCTAGGATTAGGGTTTTAGGTACTGGAAGAGAGCAATCATGCTTTATGAATATACTAATGTTACATTTTAAATCTAACCTGTGATCATAACAGCCTTTTCAAAGAAAAAATACTAGGCAATTGGACAGCATAGTAGCATTTAAATTGCCTGCTGTTATNTTTAGTTTTCTCGGCGGTTATATATTTTGAATGATTTTCTGTTTCTTTTCTCTGCACCTGTCGTGAATGGGCAGCCTGAACATGAACTGTTATTTCTGCAGGGGATCTTGTTCGGCTTCCAAAGGGCGCTGCAATACCTGTTACGTTGGAAGTGCTTGAGTACGAGCTTTACACAGTGACTCCTGTCAAGGTTAGAGCAGTCATAAAACAATGGGTTTTTATTTTGTATAAGATGTGTGTAAACAGCATAGTGATTGCCTGGAGAAGCACGGGGACAAAATAATTCAGAAGTAATAACTCGCCTTTTCGGTTTTTTTTGCAAGTGTTTTGACAATTTTGTTGATCATGGGCGCAGGACGTTGCATCTGATATCTCTTTTGCTCCGATCGGACTTATTAACATGTTCAACTCTGGTGGCGCAATTGACGGATTGGATATATATTCAGAGTCTAAAAACCCTGAACTCAATTGTGCTATAACGGTGGGTGTGAGAATGAAAGTTCGTGGGTGTGGTACATTTGGAGCATATTCCACGCATAAACCAAAGAAATGTTTTGTCGACTCATGTGAAACAGAATTCACATATGATTCTACAAGTGGTCTTGTGACATTTGCAATTCCTCTTTCAAAAGAAGAAATGTACAGGTGGGATGTTAGAATTCAAATTTGAAGTGGCCTAGTTCCTTCCTATAAATCATTTGCCTATTCTACCAAAAGATGGAGTTATTATGCCAGAGAGATGGGAACAGCGAAATCTCCCTGTATTCTTGGCCGTTTGAACGGAGAAGATGGGGAATAAGATGAAAAATTTAGGGGATCATGACGATGTAAAAGGCGATCTTGCTATGCAGTTAGGCACCTCATAATGTTATATTCATCTTCGTATATTTCTAGCCCGTGATAGGAAAGGGGTACTGCATCATTTTATATTTTTCAAGTTTCCGATTGCATAGGTAAAGTTGGTGTACCAATTTCGTCTCTTCCACCGTCTTTTTCTGTCATACCACTGGTGTCATAGATTTGTTACGGCTATCAAGACAACTGCTCGGGTGGACAAAGCAGGGTCAAGTCTGCTTGGTTCAAAGTAAGGCTTGACAGGTGTTTAGTCTATAGAGATCTTTTTTTTAGCATATTTTTAGTCTTATCTTTAGATCTCATCTTTAGGTTTTTAGACTATAGAAATCTTATCTTTATTTTAGTAATAAAGACATGTTCAGTGTTCTATCTTGGCATGATGTTATTTGAGTGCTCATAAACTTCTCTTTATTATGCAACCAAATAAGTGAGTATGCTGTTATTTGAGCCCTCATAAACTTCTCTTTAATATGCAACCAAATAAGTGAATATAATTCATATCATAATGGAATAATGAAGGCAATGTTAAGTGAGTATATTCATATAGTATAATGGAATAAGGAGAACTCCATGTAAACTTTTCTTTAATATGCAACCAAACAAGTGAATATAATTCATAGCAATGGAATAATGAAGGCAATGTCGTGGTAATTCACGGCATAATGAAGGAATGTCGTGGGCCGATCCCATGCGTGTATAATTGTGTTCTGTTTGGTTAATTGCTGAACATTCTCATGGAAATACAAAGGTTTGATACTGCCGGGCCACTTGAAAGGTGTACTGGCAAGGCTACATTGAAGGGTACATTGCCCCTTTTCAGAGATGAAGTGGAGCCATCCGTGATGGTCATATAGATATCATAGGTAATGTATGTAAATCTTGAAACTAATGCTCAAGTATGCACGCCTTCACTTGAGCGGTTTGGAGAGAGCGGGGTCATTAATGGCGAGTTGCAACATATTTGTGCTAGTGAGCGGATGGTCTAACTTCGTCTGTGTTTCAAACTACTTTTAATGAAAGCTAAAGAATAAACTTAAATGTAGATGGTTAGTTGCACACCTGTGTTTTATACTACTTTTAATGAAAGCTAGAGCATAAGCTTAGTGTAGATAGTAAGTTGCAACATTTGTGCTAGTGAGGATATAAGCCCTAACCAAAATGCCCCTAATTAGCCGTAATCAGGCAGAGCAATTCGAGCTGAAATGGCAATTTAAACTGTTCAAATCTTAATTTCGGCTATTTGGGTAGTTTTAAATTTTTAAAATCGGTCATTTAGTGAAGGACAATCTAATTGGATTTTACTGAAATTGCGAAATTGGAGAAATAGTTTTAAAATTGGTCATTTAACAACCAAATTGGATTTACTGAAATTGCCACTAAACCAAATTGGATTACTGAAATTGCGAAATTGGGGAATTTTCCAGACTAAACCAAATTGGATTACTGAAATTGCAAAATTGGGGAAATAGTTTTAAAATTGGTCATTTTGTTTAGGACAACAAAATTCGATTACTGAAGTTGTGAAATTTAGGAAATTGCAGTTTCCAGGAACAACTTTAGCCGGTTTTTATAAAAAAATAGAAGGAAAAGCTAGATGTTTTAGTTGTCTTTTAACAACCAGATTGTTGTTTAAAATGTTTGGGATGGCAGGATTCTGTAGATTTCCTCCCAATTCTTTATATATGGATGAGATGTTTTATATTTATATGAAACTCTAAACCAATACGGCCAGAAAAGGAAAACAGGAAACCTTCCACCAATGATCATTGCACTTACAAATCATAAATTTAGATGTAATCCATACTTTCAGCTGCCCCATTTAGCAGCATGGTAATGCAAGAGACGGTACCTGTGATTCGTGAAGACCACCATGGGTACACAAAATTACAGCCACAAAAAATTGTGTAGAATAAGAGTCTTTAACACCTAATAACACTTCATATGTGATTCTATAATTTCTTCAAATATGAAATTTCAAAACCATAAATGATTATTGGCATATTCAAGAGAAAAATAGCACTTATTTGTTGCGAAAGATATCAATTAGAGAACCCGAAAAATGATAGTCTGCTTCATTCATTAAAGCCTTTTGCCTTTTACTCGGTCTCAAGCTTTTTCCCCAAAAACCATGGTCTGCTGCAAATAATCCTTTCGCGTTTTACACAGTTTCAAGTGTTTTCCAGATTGAAATCAGGATCCTCCCGACCAAAATAACCATACGCAGCCATTTTCCGGAACCTCATATTGCCTAGTCGTTTTAGGTAAAAGGTTGATAGCAATCATGGCAGAAAGTGAAAGTCAAAATTTCCCTCGAGGATTTTAGGAACTGGAAATTTTCCAGTTCCAACAAACACTGAAAGTGGCCTAGGCACACCAATGGCATATGAAACACGCACACGGAAGCGGCGTGCTAGCCTAGCAGTAACAACACTCTTGGCAGCTTGTCTAACATTGTAGTCGTTTATCAACCTTTCTCAGATCCTTTCCAGAAAAGGATACACCATGAGCACCCCGACCACCATATCTATCAATAATAATACTACTCCCAGTGAGACCAAGATCTCCAAAAGGCCTTCCAATCACAAAACGCCCAGATGGGTTCAAATGGAATACTGTATTTTCATTTAGATATTGCAAAGAAACAACCGGCTAAATTACGTGCTCCCTGAGATCAGCTGCAATCTGATAATTGGTAACAGTTTCAACATGTATCTGATCATCGATAACAACCATTGCCCCTCCTGATCAAATATGGGAGAGACCAAACAAATTGAGTTGCTAGCAGGAATGGCTGAACAACTGATTTCGTTTCATATTACACAATATTATATATGTTGCATGTTTTGACCGTTCAAGCCAATACCGATTAACCGATCCTAAACTGAATAATTTAATGTCACTAACACAAATTAACCAACGAGATTACAATCTTTAACACATTCGTCATTTTTTCAGTTCCGTTCGTTCTTTAGCGAGGCATCAATTTTGAGTCAAACGGCGACATACCAAACATGTGGCAATGTCAGGGATTTGCTGTTCAATGCCAAGACCTTGCAATTATGTGTATCCAATCCAACATACGCTGACACGAATTTAGTTCCCTGTGTTAGACTTGGTTATGATATCTCCAAAGATCATTACCATGTTTGTCTTTGCAGAGGTCTCGCAGTCAGCCTTGCTCTCAGGATCTTGCTCCAAGCAAAGCATCAGAAATCTGATCATAAAGCTTGTTAGGGCATCCCTCATTTACGCCCTGACGTGAAGAGAAAGCTACCCGTCTAAAACAAAACAGGATCTGAAAAATAAGACCAAATACTTTGCTTTATATGCAGTAATTACCGTTTAATATAAAACAGTCGAACAGCACTGCATCGCTGGCCAGAAAGAACCGAAGTACACTGAGGAATAAGAACAACTAGTATGCCATAATTCCAAAGTGTATGAGCAAAAGCTTCTATGTAAGATGTTGATTCAGTGGACCTCCTCCTTGTCCCTTGAAAATAATACCAGAAAGAGCTTCTTCTGGAGAAGTTGCTGGAGACCAAAATGCGGGATGAGACTGCCGTTAACTATAATTCTAGCTGAAGGTTATTGCACAAATATCTTGATTCTTTGAATAAATCTACGGACAAAGCCCAACCAATCCTTCACCATTTCGATAGATGTTGATTTTTCAGATGCCTTCTTGCGATATCCTTAGGATAGAAGAACAAGAAAAGGTTCTTGGATTTTCAGATATGCTATAGTACCCAACAAGAAAAGGTTCTTGGATTTTGATGGGAAGATGTGGAACTAGGTTTGAACAGGGCTGTAAAATAATTAAACTGCTGAAAGAACTTGTCCATAGCCAGCAGGGCTGAAGTAATCAATAAAGAGTTTAACGTTAAATTCTAAGTTAGTCTCCTTTAAGAGGTGCTGCTTTGGCTAAACCTGATACTTCACCCCGCCCCCCCCCCCAACAAAAAACAAACAAACAAAGAACTCTACGAACTTGATCCTTTTGATCTTCTTTTTAGAGAAATTGTTCCCACTCCATTTTCAAAAAAACATTTATGTTTAATTTAATGCTTAACTAAGACTTGGTCCAGGAGCAAAACCCTTTATATACCAGCAACCCATTGTCTTGTTGAAACATGGCGGTAAAGTTGTTGATTTTGAAGTAGCTGTGCGAGTATGGCTTTCTAATATTTTGGGTGTATGTTTCTCTGTTTTTATATATATATATAATTACTTGTATGAATTTCTTTAGGGTGGATGAGACTATATGGAACTAAAGGATTACTTTCTCACATAAAAGCATCAAATTACATTCTCACAGAAAGGCGTTCTCACGCTCCAGCCTAACTGCAAGGCATTGCAGGACAGCCAACTGGGACTGAGACAACTCAAGGAAATGGCAGAGCGTAGCAACCTACATATGGTGGAATGGGCCCTTCACAGATTGTTTGGTTTAATTCACTCCATAAAAGAGAAGGCGCCCTACTAAGAAGGTTTTTTCCAATTTAGTCCCCAATTTCGAACTTTAGTGTACAAGAAGACTCACTCATTCACAGAGCCTAAACCGGTAGTCACGGCCAGTCCTAAGTTTATGGCAAGCACCTTGAGCTTAGAGTGCATACTGCCTTGTACATTCATGCTTGGAAGGACTCTGTGTTCTCTCTTCTTAGCTCCTTAGAAATGGCATGCCAGAAAATGCAAGGACTATGCCACTCGCCAGCTGTTAGGAACATCAGATATAAATCGCGGGTATGCTAAAATGCCTAGCAGCACTCAAATTACTAGCACAACCCTAATGAGAGCAAGCTGCTGTTGTGTATTTGTTGTTTCAAGGATTTTGTGTGATTTTATTGTTTTGTTTTTAGTAGTGACGTCCTTTAGCGTAAAACCTTGTAAACTAGTCTATTTGTTTTAAGGTGATATGCAAAAACAACATTAACTGGAATCCAAATAAAATAGATAAACAAGCATATAGAAATATCTATTCGTAGGGTTAGCCTGCAGACATAGATAAACACGCATATAGGCATAGCCTGCAGACATACATAAACACGCATATAGGCATAGCCTGTTGTATTTTTCGTTGACCTGTAATGCGTTTGATAAAGCACTGGTTGTTCGAGCAAAGAAAAATAGAAAAGTATTCATAAAATAAGAGAGTAGTACCATGAAAAAGCTGAAGTGATATACAAAATCCGAGTATATACAAAATTGTATTGAGCCTTAGTACAAAGTAATTAAGAGTGAGGAGGGTTAGTTTAAACTAGTTGGGACTTAGACATATACATAAGCTTGTCAGTTCTTCATTGTGATAGTCCACCAGAATGAGTTACACATACAAAATCCTTAAGTTAGACATATACATTAACTTGTCAGTTCTTCATTATGATAGTCCACGTACAAAATCCTTATATACTAAAATCACTAAAATTGTATGGAGGTTTAGTACAAAGTAATTATATACTAAAATTGTATAGAGGTGTAGTACAATTTGTATTGTAGGGAGGTTTAATACAAAGTAATTATATACTAAAATTGTATGGAGGTGTAGTACAAAGTAATTAAGAGTTAGGAGGGTTAGTCTAAACTAGTTGGGAGTTAGACATATACATAAACTTGTTAGTGCTTCATTATGATAGTCCACGAGAAGGAATATGCATATTTACTTACACAAGGGCCTTGTGTTAGGTTTCAAATGTTGCTTGTGTAAGTTAGGAAAATTTGATTTGGAGGGGTTGGATTAGACCAAACATATGTTGCTTGTGTAAGTTGGCGGCGAAAACTGTGGGCCATATTTTTGTAGCCTGTTCCTTTCCTCAGGGAGTGAGATCCACTCTTGCTTTTCATTTTGTTGAAATATTGTAACTTCAAAGGATATTCTAAATGTATTTTACTGGTGCAACCCAAAGGAGATTTTATTATTCCTCCGACGAGGGTGTTATTATTGTATTTGGTCATCATAGAGTCATGAGGTAAAACCTCCACTTGTGTCGAGTCTTTAGCACTCTAATAAATAATATAATATATTGTTTTGAGTCTTCCTAGGTGAAGTCGACCCAAACAGTTTAGTGGGGCCGACTTGTCTAGGGTAAAAGTCAGTTGACTCATTGTGTATAAATAGAGGAGCTGTGGTTCATATTTGAACACAAACTCACTCACTTGAGTAGCGCATAGGGGAGAGAGAGAGAGAGAGAGAGAGAGAGAGAGAGAGAGAAAAGGAGAAGAACACCAATTTTGGGGGTTGTCTTTTATACATCTTATACAGAGGAAGTTTAGCTGGGTTTTCTTCCCCTTGAGGGTTTCTCAAGATAAATGTTGTGTCTATCTTGTGATTGTGTTTCTATCAATGATTCTTGATATGTTGCTGCTATGATTTTGAATTGAATATTATTGAATCTAGTCTAGTGTATGAAATCGTAACATGGTATCAGAGCTAACTTGATTAGAGCAGCTTTCACAAGGTGAAATTCTTTCTCCTCCCTCTTCGGAAGAAATTAGGGTTTTTGCAAAAGTTGGAGTTTTGAATATCTGCTTGCATAGAAAGTTGCGCCCTCTTGGAGTGCATATGATTGAGCCCTAGGATTTTTTTGGGTGACTGGATCTTCGGGAAAGCCAAACCCTAGTTTGGCAGTGAACCAGAACTGCAGTGAAACAGAACCATAATTTCTGCAGTGCTGCAACCTCGCAAGTAGGATTTGAAAACTGAAGATTTGGGATCTCCAGAAAGCAATTGGATCAACCAACTCGCCTCTCCCTCAAGCGCATCTACTAGTAAGGTCAGCCTCCTATTTTGAAAAATTTCATTTTTAAGTGACCTACTGGACAAGATGCCCCCAAGCACTAAGCTTGAGGACAAATTGGAAGGCCTAGAAAAATTTCTGGCTTGGAAGTATAGGATTGGCCTCATTCTGAAAGAGAATGGCCTTGAGAAGTACATCAAGTATGAGATTGCAGAACCTAAAGAAGGAGAAGCATGAACAAGACCTAATTAAGGCAATGAGGATCATTGATGATTCTATTAAGGATCACTTGATTCCTAAAGTGTCATCTTAGAAGACACCTAAGCAAATGTATGATGCACTCTCCAGAATGTATGAAGGAAGGAACATCATTAGAAAGATGAATCAGAGAGCTCAACTAAAGGGCACCAAGATGAGAAAATGAGAATATATTCAAGATTACTTCACAAGGGTCTCCCAGTTCAAAGAGAAACTAAGTGCTATTGGAGATACCGTTGATGAGGATGAACCAGTCATGACTGCTTTCAATGGTCTCACTAGACCTTGGGACTCATTCGTTTAGACTATGTGTGCTAGAAAATAAAGTATGAAGTTTGACATAGTATGGGAAGATTGCATACAAGAAGAAGCTAGGGTAGCCAATAGAGAATCTCTCCTCAGAGAAGATGATCAGGCCCTAGCTATCCATACTAAAGGAAGAAAACAATCAAACTTCAAGAAGATTAAGCTTAAGCCTTCAAAGAAGAAATTCCAGAAGAAGAAGAAGGATTACTCAAAGTATCAATGCTACAACTATCATAAGATAGGACATCTTGCTAGAGAATGTCCATCACCAAAGAAAAACAATAACAATAGAAGACACCATGCTCATCTAGCTGAATATGAGGATGAAGAAAGACCTCGAAAGAAAACTAGAGGTGAAGATGTAGAAGAATATGTGTTATTCTCTGCAATCTCTGAGAAGATACATGGCTTATTGATAGTAGTGCCTCTAAGCACATGACAAGAAAGACTTGAAGAGAAGAACTCTCCCCATAAGGTATCATTAGGAGATGACTATCAATATCCCATCAAAGGTATTGGTGAATTGAGCTACAATATTGACTCCGGGACTTCCATGAAAATAAAGGAAGTACTGTATGTACCGAGTTTGAAAAAGAACCTACTTTCCATCTTAGCTCTAGATAAGAAAGGACATATAGTTTCTTTTATAGATGGACAAGTACTTATGTGGTCCAAAGGAAAGACACTTGAAGTTGTTGTAGTCATTAGAGAAGAAGAAGGAGGACTGTACAAACTCAAAGGACATCCAGAGACAACCTTTGTCCACGAGACTACCAACACAAGTGAATTGTGGCATAGGAGACTTGCTCAAATCAACTATAGAGCATTGCCCTATGTGAGCAAGGTGGTAACAGGGTTATTAGATTTGAAGATAGAACATGAGGGAACCTGCGAGAGATGTGCAAAGGGAAAGAACATCAAGAATCCCTTTCCGAAGAGTGAAACAAATACCAAAGGTACATTGGAACTAATCCATTNCCATATCCTTGAGTGGATATGAGTACTATGTCACATTTATTGATGACTATTCAAGAAAGACTTGGATATACTTCTTGAAGAATAAGAGTGAAGTGTTCGGTAAATTCAAGGAATTGAAAGCCTTGATAGAGAACCACTCAGAAAAGAGAATCAAGACACTGAGATCAGATAATGGTGGAGAATACACTTCAAAGGAATTTGAAGCATTTTGTAAGGAGGTAGCAATCAAGAGGGAACTAACCGCTCCCTATAATCCCCAACAAAATGGTGTTGCAGAAAGAAAGTAGAGAAATATTATGGAAGCAATGAAGACCATGATTCATGACCAAGACCCCCCTATGCACCTATGGGATGAAGCAGCAAGAACAACTGTATATGTGCAGAACAGATGATCTCACAATGCTCTTGGATTCAAGACTTCTAAAGAGATGTATACCGAAAAGAAACCTGAAGTAAGCCATCTCAAGATATTTGGTTGCCCAGTATATGTACATATTCCGAAAGAGAAGAGAACTAAATTGGATCCTTCTGGAAAGAAGGGAATATTTGTAGGATACTGTGAAGTCTCTAAAGCCTTTACGATATACATTTAAGGATTCCACCATATCGAGATTAGTAGGGATGTAACATTTGATGAAGAGACAACTCTTAAGAAGTATAGAAGGTGTCAGCTTGAAAAAGTACATGAAGATGATGTACCTCCCAGAAGGGCAGAAGTTGAACCATCTCCTGAAATAGTAGCATCAGAAGATCATGACATGCTGGAGCCTCAGGAGCCCCCTACTATGGATATCTCTCAAAAGAGAAAACCTGCTTGGGTAAGAGAAATCATACAAGAAGAAGAAATATATGGAGCACTAGAAGGCTCCACAAGAACCAGCAAAAGATCAAATCCATATTCCAGTTATGTAGCTTTGATGTGTGATCTTGTAGATCAAGAACCCACTAGCTATGAGGAAGCTGCACATAATAAAGAATGGGTTGAAGCAATGACAGAAGAATACCAGTAGATCATGAAGAATGATGTTTGGGATATTGTTCCCAAACCAGAAAACAAGAGTGGTATCTTAAAAATGGATCTACAAGATCAAACATGTTGAAGATGGAAGTATTGAAAAGTACAAAGCAATATTTGTGGCTAGAGGATTCTCTCAAAAAGAGGGGATCGATTGTGAAGAGACACTTCCATCAAAACTATTATGGCACTTGCTTCCATGATGAAGTGGGGCTTACACCAGATGGATGTAAAGACAACCTTCCTTAATGGTGTGATTGAGGAAGATGTTTACATCGAACAACCACAAGGATTTGAAGTCAAAGATAGAACGACTCATGTATGCAAGTTGAAAAAGGCTATGTATGGACTGAATCAAGCTTCCAGAGCTTGGTATGGCAGAATAGATAGCTTCTTGACAAGCATGGGCTTTACCAAAAGTAACGATGATCCTAATATTTACATGAATATTATGGAGGATGAACCAATAATTCTTTGAGACAATTAGAGTTGTATAAAGATGACAGAGAATTCGGTGTTCCATGACAAATCAAAGCATATAGAAATCCGATATTTTTATATAAGGGATATGGTACAAAAGGGAGCTATCAAGCTCCAGTATGTGAGTACGATGAACAAGTTGCTGATGTACTGACCAATCCTCTATCTCGAGTAAAGTTTGAATATTTCTGTTTTAAGCTTGGTGTAGTTCAGAAGGACTTTCCTCGCAAGGAGGAATAGTGATGGGACTACATATGATGAAGATATGGACCTTCTTCAAAAAGGAAGATCAGGTCGAAGACCTGAACCCTCCTTGGATAAAGGGGAAGCAGGTTGATAATATGGGACTTCCCAAGAAAGGGGGAGTAATGATGAGACTGACATCAATGATGGATGACAGTGATGATGATGGTCTAAAATTTATTTGTGGAAGACAATATCCTTTCTTGAGGATGGTCGGGATAACACTATGTTCATGAGAGTGGTCCTTACTAGCAAATGATGGCCTTGTAGATGCTACTCTCAGATGGAGAGTACCCACATTCACTTGTGGATGATAGTATCCTCTCTTGAGGATGGAAGGTATAACACTTTGTTCATGAGAGTGGTCCTCACTAGCTAAGGATGGCCCTGCAGATGTTACTCTCGCATGGATAGTAGCCACATTCAATTGTGGATACCGTAGAATAACACTTGCTCAGGAGTGGTCCTAACCTTTGTGGTATGGATGCTCTACGATGAGTCTTCATGGACGACAAGACTGACATTGTGTATGCAGTCGAGGTCTGCCTTGCATATTATACTCTTGTATGGAGAGTATGCCTACATTCATATGTAGATGCCATAAAATAACACTCGCTTGGGAGTGGTCCTAACTTCAGTGGTATGGATGCTCTATGATGAGTCCTCATGGACGTCGTAGTATAACATTCACTTGGGAGTGGTCCTAACTTGTGTGGTATGGATGTTTTATGATGGGCTGACATTTTGTATGCGGTCGAGATATGCTTTGCAGACAATACTGTTGCTTGGAAGAGTATTCCTACATGTAAGTGTACATACCGTAGTATAACACTCACTTGGAAGTGGTCCTAACCTGTGTGGTATGGATGGTCTACAATGATTCCTCACGAACAATAGGGCCAACACTGGGTGCGATCGAGATCTACATTTAGTTGTAGATGATTCAATTGATCGATTTCATGGATCATGCTGATGGAGGATTGCATCGTCCTTGGACTTAGGTCCTAAAGTGATTGGGATTGATCATCCCACAAAATGATCATGTGTACTGCAGGTAGCATGGTGGAAAAGGATCAAGTAGATCGAAGTACAACATAATAGGGTAAAGTAGATCAAAGTACATCCGCAATGGATCGAAGTATGGTTGCAAAGGATTGAAATGATCGAAGTACCGCTGCAAAAGGGTCGAAAGGATCAAAGTGCTGCTACAAGGGTCAAGAAGACCAGAAGACTACTATAGAAGATCAAAGTGCTACTGCATAGGATCGAGAAGATCGAAGTACTGTTGCAAAGGATCGAGAAGATCGAAGTGCTGCTAGAAGGGATCAAAGTACTGCAAATGATCAAGAAGATCAAAGTGCTGCTACGAAGGATTGAAAGATCAAAGCGTTGCTGCAAAAGGATCAAGTGATCATGTGATGCATAAGATGAAGAGTAATTGTTCCAGTTACCGATTGAGAAAACTTCCTATGATGTATAGATTTATTACCTCGATGTACTTTTGTAATGATTGTCTCTCTATTCTCCTATAGTCTGTGATGATGTTGTCAGTAGAATAACCTTCTCATTAAGGGGGAGTGTTGAAATATTGTAACTTCAAAGGATATTCTAAATGCATTTTACTGATGTAACCCAAGGGAGATGCTATTATTCCTCCGGCGGGGTGTTACTATTGTATTTGGTCATCATAGAGTCATAAGGTAAAGCTTCCACTTGTGTCGGGTCTTTAGTACCCTAATAAATAATATAATATACTATTTAGAGCCTTCCTTGGTGAAGTTGACCTAGACAATTTAGTGGGGTCGACTTGTCTAGTGTAAAATTTAGTTGACTCATTGTGTATAAATAGAGGAGATGTGGTTCTTATTTGAACACATACTCACTCACTTGAGTAGCACATAGGAGAGAGAGAGAGAGATAACAGAAGGAGGAGAACACCTGTTTTTTTGGTTGTCTTTTATACATCTTATACAAAATAAGTTTTGTTGGGTTTTCTTCCCCTTGAGGGTTTCCCAGGACAAATGTTGCGTCTATCTTGTGATTGTGTTTCTATTAGTGATTCTTGATATGTTGCTACTATGATTTTGAATTGAATACTATTGAATCTAGTCTAGCATATGAAATCTTAACACATTTAAAAATAAATATAAAATGGATGGAACACTCTTTACTGGGCAATATGAATTGTTGGACTGAGCATGAGTGCAATTTGTTATATATTCCCTTCTTTTATATCCAGACTTGTGATTGTGTTTTTATTAGTGATTCTTGATATGCTGCTACTATGATTTTGAATTGAATACTATTGAATCTAGTCTAGCATATGAAATCTTAACACATTTAAAAATAAATATAAAATGGATGGAACACTCTTTATTGGGCAATATGAATTGTTGGACTGAGCATGAGTGCAATTTGTTATATATTCTCTTCTTTTATATATGGAATATATGGATTGTCCGCAACAAATGCATCTTCGAGGATCATGAGATGGATTTAAGATCAGTTTGCTTCATAACTCTTGAAATTTTTAAAAAGTATCTTGTAGATTGCTCAACTAAATCAATTCGAGCCATTGGATCGGCTCCTACTATCAATTATCCAACTGGTTTCTTTGACAGTGCTTGTAATAACCCAAAAATTCGTAAAAAAATAATTTTTTTAAAAGTGACATAAAATGTCTAAAGTCGCAACTAAGTAGCTGCTAATGGTTAGCGGAACATGAAACAATTTATAAAATGAGATTGTTTCATTAAAATAAACTGTAAGCTAAAGGATGTAATCTTAAACACTTGTGTTAGTACTATTAATGACTTAACAACTTTAACTCTATCAGAGTTAGAAAAGGACTTGCATTAAGCTGCTGCTAGATATACTGATGATTTACTTTTTTGAAGTAGGTAAGAATTCTTGTTTGAGATCGAGGCTTACTTAGCGTTCTGCTAACTCAATTGGACTGCTAGTTCCTTACAGGTTTAGCAGGTAAGCGTAATATCCAGTAGGTGTTATTTGAAATTACGTCGAGAAAAATTACTTTCCTAGCATGTTAAGATGCTAGTTTAAGAAAAGGTTAAATATGCTGCTTGTCTTCAAGGAGGTAATGTAAATTATTTTTCGTTGTTATAAATCCATAAATGTATTTATAACTAACGCCATAATGAATTTCCATAAAAAACATAAACAATGGTTTAAATTGCAAGAGAAAGTACTTACCAAAGTTCCTTTAATCGTATGAAGATTATTTTCCAAAAGTCTAAAGGACATGGTTAGTTTTCTTGTGTTTACAGTACTGGTTATTTATAAATTCCCATAGAGAGCATAGAGCTCATGGTTTGGGCTTAATTTTACTTCAACTGCTTAGTGTTCTTGCAGCTATTCTCACTTCAAGATTTAATAGAATTCATTCTCTTAAAGAATGAACAAGTTACCTATGTTTTTCAATTATGATTTTAACAATCAGTTATTAGAAATTTATCGGGATTCTCCAACATTTTAGTCTTCAATTTCTCGAAGACTCCTTCAACGAACAACATAAAGGTTATGAAGTTGAGAAGTTTAAGGCTTTTCCTTTTTACTATAGTAATAAGCTATGTTATAACCATCTCGTAATCCCTTTTTCTATTTTTAATATTACACCATCTATTGACTTGTTTGAAAGCATGAAGATCTTCTAGGATAACAATAGTATCCAAGTTTTAACCTAAGGTGGAACACCTAAGTATCAAACTACTATGATGAAATCAAATGATGGCAATCATAAGTTATAGTTTAAACCTATACTTTGCGAAAATCCATGGCATAATATATATATCATTGGCATAATGTATATCATTAGAAATCATAGGTCGTATAGTTTTGAAAAGATCGTTTGTAAAATGTTTTATGCAGCACTGACTATAGGTTTTAACCCACACTTGGAGAATTATTTGGTTGGACACGTGGATAGGTTACATCCACTCGATGGTTGACTTAAAACCTTGAAACCATGCTTAGTTGCACTGCAGACCGTGAGAGTTTCTCCTTTGTTTGGCCGAGCTGAGAGCTCGCGATCATGAGAGGCCTGTAACCACCTTCAGACTTTTGGCATTTCGCCTGCAAATACTAGGTTGTGACTATTGGGTGAAGTCGTTTATGGTTTGGGTTCTTCTGTGTGTTGAAAGTTACATCGCGAGTGTGGATGTTGGCTTTTCATTGTGGCCCGAAGACTGTACTTGTCTCAATCCTGCAACTATTCACCATAGCTTTTGCCTTCGTATACTTGAGTTGATTTCTTGCTTTTTCCTTCGCAGAGGTGACTTAAAAGCTTCTTCCCTTTCAGCATGGTGCCAATACGACCTGGTGTGGCCATCTCTCTGCAGCTTCCACTCCAATTTATAGAAGGTAAAGTCTTACCTTTAACTTGGGTTTAAAATTAGTTTTTCTCACAAGGGTTTTTACAATTTTAAGCAAACAAAGTATTTATGACGTTATTGTTTGAAACTTGCAGCCCTTTGCTCTCGATTCCAGCCCGGTAGGTGAAAGCGAGCTCACCCTTCAGCATTTTGTAGGCAAACAAAATGGTAAGCCTCGGTTTCAACAAGGGTTTCTCCCTGCGTGACGTTGTGGTTGTTGGAAGTTGGTTCTTGTGGTTGATAATGGCACGACCTCGGTTCTCTGTTAGCTTTAGTTTCCCAACTTGTTCGTTAATTGTAAAGTTTTTTAGAAAACCTTATAGGGTACTTCGTGCAGGGTGAAGAAGGCTCTGTAAGCCGTGATGTAACTGGTTTTTACTTGATGTTTTTAGCCTTACGGCCTGAACAATGTAATTGCTTTTATTTTTTAAAAAGAAAAGAGCCCAGGTCTAACTCAGTGGGGCTATCGACCTCTGTCTAGCTAAGTTTTAGTTTTTATAATAAGGTTTGATTGGTGAAGGAAGACTGTGAAACAATTCGGAATTGTAAATGGGAACAAGATTTTTCTCTTGTCAGTAAATTATTTGGATACTGATATATATATATATATATATATATATATATATATATATTGCATATTTTCGTGTTTTTAACAGGCCTCAGCGTCGACCCTTTAATTCTAAGGCTGTAAGCCATTCTTATTACTTGATTATGTTTTTGTAAATTATTTATGTATTATTTGATTATTAATTCAGTATTCAATAAATTGTTTAAGTAATATTTTTCGTGTTTTTAACAGGCCTCAGCCTCGACCCTTTAATTCTAAGGCTGTAAGCCATTCTTATTACTTGATTATGTTTTTGTAAATTATTTATGTATTATTTGATTATTAATTCAGTATTCAATAAATTGTTTAAGTAATATTTTAATTATTGTCCTGTACTTATAAAGGTTTCCAATGCACAGTTTATGGGAAAAATTACAGTGTTTAAGAGTAATATTTTACTCTGTTTTTGGCTCAAAGGGGGTTAATTAAAAAGTAAACCCTACAGTTTAATAATAGCATTATTATACTTAGTAATTCTTAGCTTTGTTTATTTAATGACTTTTTTACAGTTTGTTTATAAATCTCAGCTAAAGAGGAGTAGGGTTTAATGTTGCATACTTGTAAATATGATATATTTATCTTCCAATAACTTCTGTGGTTCTAAATAGAATATAGTAGAATTTTTCTGTTTTAGACAGAGACTCATAGTGTCTGGAAATCATTTGTAAGAATTCTTTTGATAGTATAAATATCATAACCTAACTCTAGATAATGGTCTGTTTACTATACTTATACTTATTTACTAAACTGTAAATTTTTATGTATTGTAAAGAATACTGGTATTAGAATTAGTTCTATAAATAATATGATTACTATTATTTTTACCTACCTATATTTTAGTTTATATTTGAAGTAAATAAATGTAGAAATTATTTACTACTTCTTTACAGTAGAAATCATAAGCAAACTAAAGTAAAATCTAGTTACGGTTTTCATTCCAGTGAAAAGAATCATCATATTCACCTAAACACCCAACTGTACTAGAGTACTGCCTGAGTTAGGCGTGGAAAAATATAGTATGAAAATTCTAATTCTATCTGTTTCTCATTTTGAATATTCATTACTATTTCTAACATAAACTGCAATTTACCAAGTCTAACATTACACAGTTACTCCTTTCTTCACAAACCCTAATTAAATACTAACATGCTTGCATTTAAAATCTAGTAAACATTTTACTGAGGACGGTAAATAAAAATAACATAAAGACAAATAAAACCTGTTAATGATAAGATGACAACAGCTTAATGAGGATGTGCCTCCCAACCAATCTCCTGGAGAGCGCTCAGACAACGCTTCCTCAGGACCCCCGAGCTTGTTCTTGGTCTTCTTGGCAGATAATTGGGTGGAGAATATAACTTTAAGACCTCTTTCACCTGACTAGTCCAATTACCTCAGTAATTAAAATCTGCTCACAGCAGTATGAACCTCAGCCTAATAGATGCAATAAGTTCAATCTCAGCAGTTAACCCCTTAAACTCTCTTCAGTAATCCCCTCCATTGAATTTCTCTTGAGTAAATTCATTCACTCTGAATGATCCCTCTAGAATGAGCAGCCTCAACTGTCTTCAATGGGAAATTTTATAGAGATTCCTAGGTCTTCTGGGTCGGTTTTCATTTAATGAGCCACCTGCTCTGATTCCACTTTCTTGTGGAATCATGACCACAAATATAGGGAATTTTCCACCTGCAACAGTTGGAAGTAGTTTGAGGATGCTTCCACTTGTCAGTGTACTCTCCACCTAGTCTCCTCCACCAATTGACCATTAAACAATCTTTTAACAACTTCCCTAAGCTATTGTCTCATCATTTATTTATTTATAAATAAAATATTCTGAATTACATTAATTATTCTTGACCCCACTGGGTCATCAACTACAAACTTAGCATAAAATATAACACAATGTTCCTCACATAACATTAAATTGTTTTTGCAAATTGGGGCATGTGACAGTTCTGCTTCAAATGGTAGGGAAGGTGCATGTATCATTCTATACATCAGTCTTTCACACTTATTTCATTTAAAATTGGGTTGTGAGTCCAGCACTAATATGAGAGCAGAGTTGTTAGCGCTCTAGACTTTGATGATATTTGCTGATTTAATTTGGATTCTAGAGTTACATGTCTATGGAGATTCCAAAGTCATCATTAACTGTGCAAACTCTGTCTTTGGACTTTTGGTACTAGATCTGGAGCATTGGTGTGCTTGCATTGCAGTTGTCAAAAAATCTTTTCTCTCTATAAATTTCCAGCACATCTATAGAGAGCACACTATGAGTGTTGATGACTTATCAAAGGAAGAGCTTCCTCTGGATTTAGGTTTACTTTCCTTCTCATAATTTTTGGAAGGAGAAGAAATCGAGGGTGGCTCTCTTTAGCTCTTTTGAAGAGCCCTTTATTGTTCTTAGTATGCTATACTCATCATTTATGAACCTGGGAAGGTCTTTTGATCCTTCTCCCAGGCGTTTCTAGTAATTGATGACATGGTCTATGTTTGATTGACTAATTGAATTTATTTTGGGATCTTTGTTCCTACCCCATGTGCTTCATTTGATAAGCTTTCAACACTTGTTATGTGCTCTCTAGTGACCAGAGAATTAAACTCTTTTAGGATTTGGTTGAGAAGGAGTTGCCTCCTTTTTCCTAGATTTTGTATGATTTGGTTTCTCCTTTTTTTATGTGCACTGTTTCTAGCAGTCCAACTATGATGATGTGTACTTTTTTAGCCGGAGTTTATTTTTTACACTGGATGAGAGCTTGCTCTCAGTTTATCTTGTCGTAGAGCACTGCTTGTGGATTTTCGTAGGTTATGATACTTAGTATCATTGATATGATATCGTTACCTTTGATTCATTGAATATCAAGGAACTGCACATTTTCTTCTTGAAAAAAAAGTAATTTTATTGATCATAATGAATAAAGAAGATTCACCAACCTAAAGAATGTTTCTCTAATCATATTGAATAATGAATTATTGAAAAACAAATTTTCAATTTCATTAATCGTTGTTGGACCTTGCCCAGTTGTAAGGATTACTGTGCAAGAGCTTGCCTTCATCTATAAGCATTATAGTAATTGGCTTGCCATCATTTTTATTTATTTTTAATGTGCAAATAAGTTCATTTCTCGAATCTCATCTATTATCCAAAATCTATATCAATGGCTGATAATCTATTACACTCGGCCTTATTTTTGAGAGATGTGACATGCTTGGAAATATTTGGATCACTTTCTTTTAGTGAATCTTAAATTTTATGTTTTATGGTTTATTTTTTTTTATAAAATGAAGTTTGAAGTTAGGAAGTTTTAATTTCAAATTTTATTTTTCATAGATTTTGATTTGTTTACTCCATTCTAAATTAGATTTAGGGTTTTAGCCCACTTTATTCATAATTTATTGTAAAATGAGATAAATCTACAACCTATATAAGGGCTTCCTTTCTCATTCATTTTTTTGGATTGGGGCAGAAATCCTACCAAGACTTAATGAAATGACTTTTGGTTCTTATTGATGGTGGATGCTAGCGCTACGATGGGGAAATCTTGCTAATGCTATGGTGTATCTTTTGGATCAATTATGGGGTTTTGCTTGGGATGATTTGAAATTGAACTCTTTACTTTGCTAGGTTAAATTTATTTGGGTTTATGGTTGAATAAGTGGTGTATTTTTTAACTCCTGTTGGTATGCCCTAGGATCCCATGCTTGATGAATATTATGCCCAAGTTTGTGTTTAAGATACCACTTCGGTTATTCTCGTGTCGATCCTAGGATAAATTTGGCCTTTCTTCGATGGTAGGAATTGGCTCTTAAAGCCTAACTATCCTTGGATGTTAGTAAAATCTCTTCATTACTATCCTTGATTAACCTCATTTTCCCATTTATTAGACAATGGTATCTTATCCCTTTATTGCCATGATCTTGTACTTCATAGAAAGACCTTGTGTTTTTAGGGTTACTCTTCAAATTCACCTTGTGCTTTATTTCTAAATCCTAGTAATCTGATTTAGGGAATCATCCCTTAAACTAGTTAAGCACTAGACTAAAGAGAAGAAAAGGGTTGGTGAGGTGATAGTGTCCCTCTCTTAGTTCTTCGTAGTCCACTATTGGTTTTAGGTCATTTAATCTCAAGATGTTGGTTTATGTGGTAATATCATGACTAACACAAGGAGTTTGTTGAAACTAGTTGTAAGCCATTTCATGTGGGACTTGAAACTTCTCCTTAATCACATAAACAATAAAATAATATATCTAGTTCCATAGTTTTGAAATAACGTCGCATAGTTTTTAAATTTTAAAGCCTAATAGGATGAAGTTCTAAATTTATAGGAGAGCACAATTGATAAGCAAAATTAGTTGGCTCTAGATAAATTTAAAGAAAGTTGTAATAACATTTGGTTGTAAGTCTCTCTATAGCAACCAAGTTGACAAACATGTGTTTGCAACATAGAGACTGTGGCATGGCCTCAATAAGGTCCTCAATGTTTCCCACCACAAGATTACTAGGGGTTGTCAAACACTTGACCATAAGAATAATGTCTCCCACTGCATGATTACTAGGGGTTTTCAAACACTTGATCATGAGAATTGTCATGAGGTTTAAAATTACATTTTAGAGTCCACAAATTCCATGCATCAAGGTGCTTATACCATTATCCTTTATATTTATGAAGCATCTTGGTGTGTTTTCATTAAATTTGCATGTTGCCTTGTGGTGCTCTTGAAACGTAAATTTACTTCGTATTATTTAAGGTTTTACGATTATGGTTGTGGCTATGTTAAATATATATTAATTCAAGGTAGTGCAAGGCTGTGTTATCACTATCCGTTCGATTAATCGAAAAGTGTTAAACTTGTATGAAAAAAAGTGATATATGTTAAAATGACATGTTCAATTAAAATTGGGCAGTTTATCTATGGTTATAGTCATTCACCATATATTTTATGCCAACTTTGACAAACAATTCAAATTGCTTCTTTACAATGGGTGCATAATGTGTAGGATATATAAATTTAAATCAATTTAATATGATTTTCTATTCACTCAATTCGTAGGGAATTCCACTTTAAAATTTAATAGGTAAACTAACAAAGGGGAAGTAGGGGAGCATGAGGGAATGGGAATCTGAATGTTGGAATATGAGAGATAAAATGTGTGCTATTTTTGGTTCAACATTATAGGAGTGAGGAAAGTAGTTGTAATTAAAGGAGTTGATTAGAAAATATTGATCTAATCTTTGATAGCTTGTAGCGACTTGTAAATTGAATTTTACAACGACTCTAATGTTTGATCAACTTTTTTATTTCGGTTAATCATTTCATTGACTACAATAATTACTGTGAATTCATAATTGCTCCAATGCTTGATCAAGATTTTTATTTGATTTAATCACATCAATAACCATAATAATTACCTACAATAACTAATGTTGGTCAAGCCATTGCAAACATTGTTCTCGAAGAAGAGCATATGAACATGGTATATTGCTCAATGGCAAACTATGTATAATTGGAGAACTCATTTAGAAACCAACATTAAAAAAAAACCTTTAGTTCCTC
Organism: Pseudotsuga menziesii; assembly: GCA_001517045.1. Lineage (NCBI taxonomy): Eukaryota > Viridiplantae > Streptophyta > Pinopsida > Pinales > Pinaceae > Pseudotsuga > Pseudotsuga menziesii. The sequence continues at coordinate 204,635 of LPNX010758822.1, read as the reverse complement.
CAATCCTTTCTATAATATATTTACCTTAATTCCCATTATAGACCCTGTTATCAATGAACACTGAGAAAATAACCTCTATAATCTACTTTTAATTATATGCACAATCTCAAATTAGAATTAAAATATCAATAATATGAGCAATACATGATTATCAATCAAAGAGTGTTTTGATTATTTCCTGTGGTCATAAATGTTGAATGTTGCACAACCATAATTAGAATAACATGTGCAGAGATTGTGATTGTTGATAAGTTTTTAGATGTGATTCTTCTAATTATTTCCAATGCTTATTACCTGCTTATTACACAGCTTGCACCAACTTCTACCATCATCCCAACGAAGCTCAACGAACTCATGCTTCATCAACCTCCCCATGATTCGATCTTCCATTTCTAAAATGAGATAATATCACCATCCTTTTTTTCTAGAACCTTAATGGTCTTTATCCCTATAACTCAATTTAAAAAAAACATATAATATAATTCCAACTTCAAACTAGAAAAATATGATTCCCCTTTTAAAATCCAAATTAGGTGAAATCCTTACACTAACGTGTAACTACAATGGGCGATGTATTTTTAAGTTACACTAAAAATGTAAACATCCTATATAACTCATAATTTTTTACGTAGAACCCACCTGCCACACAAATTATATAGTTGTGAGTTGCTAACTGTATATATAAGAAAAACAAATTCGTTGATATCATATGACCCAAAATTGTGTTGTATTGTTTAGTTGTGAGTTGCTAACTATATAAAAAAAACCAGACTTGTTGATATCATATGACCCAAAACTAATGCTCTACAAAAGTTACATATTTCTTAAGACACTCTCCTCAACCCGTTTACGTAAGTGTTGATACGACGAGGCATTTTTTTTAAAGATTCTTCGAGATTCCTCCTCCTACCGCATTAAGACAATGGAAACGAGTTGTCTAAAGAGGGGACTTACCTTTGTATTCGGTTGGTTTTTACCCTTTTTTTGTCATGAATTTTTGTAGAATTTTCGAAATGTTAAAAAACATTGCTAGGTCTTACAGAGTGTGGGTGTTTGGGGTTTTTTTCTTACTTAATTTTATTTCTGAGTTTAGAATAGCTCAACAAACAACATAAATTACAGATTTTGTAGATTAAATTGAAAATCAACCTGAAAGTTAAAAAGTCCCCTAGTTAGGTTAAGTGATGTGTGAGCAAACGTCATCAAAGTGCAGGGAACATCAATGCCGAGGTAAATGGATTTGTATGGAGATGTGAGCACAAACCTCACCGAAGTGCATGGGACATCAATTGTGAGGCAATGTATTTGCATGGATTTTTTTTAAAGATAAAGAGCATGTTTGGAAGATCATATAATTTTAAACTCCTATTATGTGAAAAATCAAAATTCAAATAGTATGATGTTGCCAAATAATTTAATCTTTTTGAGGATTTAATTAGTAAATATTTTGATCCGATTTTTCATTGATAAGAGCATACTACATGTGAATGATGGGATGAATTGTTAAAATATTGTAGTATTATATTCTCAACAACATGCCTAGTGTTTTGTGTCTGAATTATGATATTTTTACATATGAATTACTACATATTAACCTCATGAGGATTTTGTGAGAGTTGGGAGGTGTGTAGGTAATCTTTAGTGTTTTTTAGTTTAAGAATCGAATAAATGATTGTATGCATCATTTACTTTTCATATATGACTATTTTTTTTAAAACAAGGGGTTTTATGCTTTTACTTCAAATCCATTTTTGATACTGTTATTGGGTGGATTAGTAGGGGTATTCATTGACCAACATATGAAAAATAAAGTGACCACTGTCACATTAGCCATTATTCCCAAACTGTTTTGGAAGTCAAAATCTCATAGGGAGAACCCTATTGTAACCCTGCAAAGACACTAAACACTAAAATATATCTCTTTCAAAGAATGTTAGTGACCAATGCCTTATTGGAGTCAAGTGAAGAAGACATACCAATACGTATGGATATGAATCATATAAGTGTAGTTAATATATCTACTTCAACAATGCATTCATTAAGATAAGCAAATGACCAAAAATGCATATATCATATAAGCGTGTAGTGACATTCATCCAATACAAATGCTTCTGTCTAATCAATAATGATCCCAAAGAGTAATAACAAATGTGTGATGTAAGAATTAAAAAACAATAGTTATATGTGCTTATCAAACATCTGAACCAATCACACAACAACCCATGTATAACAACATTATCAGAGATACATTAGTACAACAGGTATAATGTGAATTGTACAATATATCGATCACTAAGGTAGTAGCGATTATCCATTTGTTTAGGCATCCATTACAAACTTTATATAATTTGCATAAGCAACACTTAAACAAGGTCTGAAATAATAGCAACAATATTGCATTTCAGAGTTCAGACAATGACCACGTTTCAACATAAGTGTGCATATGATGTGTAAACACAAAGTGAGCATATAAGGTTTGATAATAAAGTGAAAGTGAAGGTGTGAACAATCCTGTTTGAAATGCAAATCAAACCAATGGCCATGGAATTAATGTACCATTGTTTATTTGTTTGTATGCAGGGGTTAAAGGGACTGTCACAGAGAAAGAAGGAACAACATGCCCTAATTAGGGAGGGATGCCACTCCAAGGGCATCCCTAAAGGTTGGGTTTTAGGGGTGGATAACGTCCTAAAGGAAAGACCTAGGGATTAAAGAGGAAAGGGAGCAAGCTAAGATTTTAGGGAGGGCCCAAAATTTTAGGGTGCGGAAATTTAGGGCTTGAAATTTTAGGGCGTGGAATTTTAGGCCCCAAAAATTTAGGACATGGAATTTTAAGGAGGGATTGGAATTTCAGGGCTTGAAAATTGAGGGGGCGAATTTTGGGGCCTGAAAATTTAGGGCATGACATTTTAGAGCCCAAAATTTTAGGAGCCGAAAATTTTGGGAGGCCCTAAATTGGCCAAAATTTTGATTTTATGAAATTTTATAAATTTTAGGGTTTTTCAGATGCAAAATGAAGGTCTAAAACTAACCCTAGAAACTAGGTTTTGAAAAAGAGAAAGGTTTGGGACAAAGAGGAAAAAACCCTAGCAAAAATCTACCCTAACCTGGGGCATCTAATGAGTGACTAACCTACCTCTAGAGAAGCTTAGCCTAGGTTTTATGACTATCCCTAAACTCCTGAGGTTCTAACCCGAGAAGGAGTCATAGAAGGACGTACTTTTACAACCAAGGTGACTAAGAGTTGACGAAGGATCTAGCCAAGACAAATGCAACCCTAATGGCTACCATTCCATCCATAAACATAAAATCATTCATAAAAAATTAACAAAGAGAGATCAAACAAATCTTCGAAACACTCTTTGTGCAAGTGTTTAGACAACAAATTAGAGCACCACCTTTGTGAGAGCATTGAACCAGAGAAAACTTCAAGAATTTGTCATCAAAACCCAAAAAACATCTTCCTCAAGAGGAGGTGCCTCACTTCAAAGAGCCATAGTTGGGTAGAATAAGTGCATAGTGTTTTATCCCATTTGTCTTCTGTTAAAATGAAGTGAGGAGATCTATTTATATGATCTCACACTGACTTTTTACAAAAATATACAGGTCGACATGTATTTAAAATGTCAATTTGAAATTATAAAATGTCAACTTAAAATTAAAACAAAATAATAATTAAAAAAACCTAATGTAGGCTTATAGTAGGCTACATGGGGTATTTTTCTCCTAGGTGCCAAAAACTGCTAATGATAAGTGAATCACTTCGAAGGAAAGGCTGGAGTGAGTTGGAGGGAGGGAATTATACCCTATCTAACCCCAAGAATGTTGTAAAATTCCTCCGAACACCCTCCTCAAAGCAGCAAGAAGGCCTGACGTGGAGGATATCTTCGTCTGAGGAAATAAGACCAGGGAGAGAAGGCGTTGGCTGACAGAAGGGCCAAGAGGGTGTCCTAAGTGGCAGTGAAGGGAGACAAATGTCTAGCAGCTGAAGAAAATGCCACCAGAGCATGCAAACAAGATATGGGACCATGTGACCCAGTGATTAATCCCTAGGATCCTTAGACACCAACCTCGGGGTTAAAAACCCCAACAAAGGGTAGTCAGCAGTGCCATTAAGCCATAGTACTCCTAAAGGAAGGACCAAAGGGCCTAGCCATAACCACCATTGCTCAATAACACACCTCCTAGTAAAAAAAATGGCAGTTTCTCCCTGGGGCACATATGAAGGTGTGCTGGGTACAGATACAATGTAACAGATCCAATGAGATTGTCTATATTCTAGGTTATAATATTGCTCAAGTATGACTAAAATATTCATGCAAGTGTTGTTGTGATACAAGTGAGCATCGACAACCACAATGGCACAAACAATGCTATATTGCTAAGCAAGTTTCCATAGCCCCATTAGATGTTTTCATGTCCTTCACTGCACATCTTCTTTTTTCTTTTTCCATGTGTTTTCCCTTTTTTATTAGATATATGCATTGGTCATTGGGGAAATTTTGAGGTAAAAAATGGACTTCAAAACAAAAAATGTGTCATCAAAATCAACTTTATAAGAACTAATCAAACTCTAAAGAATGACATCACCCCTTATGATTGAGGTGACATTGTATAACTTAAAATTACTTGTCAAATTCTAAATGGTGGATTAGTCATAAATTAATTTTAAATATAATATTTATGTATTTAATACCCTTAGAGCACTTTCACTTCAAAGTATTTTCACTTTTGAATATAAAAATATAATAGAAATTAAAAATCAAACATACATTCAAAACTAAATTCTTCATTTAACAATTTTGGATTAGTGAATAAATTAGGTTATTTATATTAAGTTTTAATATAATTATAACATTATATTAATAAATTTATTATATCATATATACCATGTTATATATTATAAATACTTATGAAGTGCTATATATTATATTCTAATATATAATATAATATGATATAATATATATTATAATAAATGTGACAATCATATAAATTATATTTAATTCTATTATATTATATTTATATTATACTAAATATAATATAAGTGATTAGTTTTTTTTAAATTCACAAACCTCCAGCGCGGCTGTTATGTTTACAGGAAGAAATCACACAGGGGACCACCTTAAGAGGGCTCATGATTACGGAGCTAATGTTAGAGATATTGCTTACAATAGATTTGTTTGGATTTGTTGGAGGTTGTTGAGATTCTCTCAACCTCTATCTCCATGTTTGGAATTAGTTGAATCTGACTCCAACTATAAATACATATTGTATTTTATTGTGTTGATATAATAGAAATATTATTTGTGTGTAATATTGTGTAATGGATTGTCCAATTTCTTATTTGTTATGAGAACTTAGCTAGACTTAATTCCCTCACGGGAATGCCCGAGAATGCCCAGGAATATGAGAGAGATTGTGAGCTGATCCTTTGTACATATGCCGCGTAAGCTAGTACATTGCTTGTGTGTAAAATTCAGTTGTGAGTGATTTATGGGTAATGTGTGTGTGTTTCTTTTATGTTTTATGAGAGAATAGTCATCATCTGCATGTTTGTTGCTCTCATTGATCATTCATTTGTGAAAGGAGATCGTAGCTGAAGGTGAATGTTGGAAATCAAGAGCTAAGGGTTGTAAACTCAACGCCTGGACAACTTGCAAGTCGTTCGACACCTGCAAGGGGTTCATTTTTAATTTTTAATTTTTAATTTATATTTGATTGATGTGCATTGAAGAGGTACACATTGCCACCAGAATCACTATCACCAATGAAGATGATTTGTCGTTCCTTTTCCCACAGATATAGATACAGATACAGCTTCATCGAAGATCGCATTCTCAGCTTGTAAACAAGATCGACCCTTTCCAAGATCTTCTATCCAATTCGTATTATATTTGAGTTTTTCGTAAGAGAAGATTCCATGTTGCCGAGAATTACGCTATGCATGGAATATCAAGCAAAGATGAGTTGGATGAAGTTTCTATTGGTGGAAACCATAGACTGTTTTCACGTGGTAGAAAACATTTGTCAAGTTGTACTATCCAAGTGCAAAATTTAAATGATGCATAACCACAAAGAACATGTCAATTAAATTTTATAATGTTTTCTAGGAACATTAGTTACATGTTGTTTTTAATAAGGTCAAGCTGATGTGATCTATCATGCTCCATAAGCATCAGTTACAGGTTATTCTTTATGTAAGGTCAAGTTGTTTAATTGACTGCTGAAAACATCATGTAACCAGATCACTTCCCTATATAACTATTGAAATTTTCTCTTCGGGGGGATTTCAGAGATGGAAGTGTATCCATAGGATGATTCTATATCTAGATTGTACTTCAGGGGGTCAAGAAGTGTCAATTTGGTAAAGTAATTTAATGATGGTCAGAAGAGGTTATATTTTAAATGAATCAAGTGGGAAGCTTGAAAGTCTGGTGAAGAAAAGAGCGGAAACCGTGACATTTCAGAGTGGGTGTAATTGCTAGTGAAGATCATATCAGATAATTGTGACATGAGACAAAGTTGTATGTGTTTTAATGTTTGTTATTTGTAATGTAGGCAATAAGGGAGGGTGCTAGAGATATTGCTTATAATAGTTTGGTTTGGATTTGTTGGAGGTTCTTGAGAGGTTCTCTCAACCCTTATCCCCATGTTTGGAATTAGTTGGATCTGAATCCAACTATTTATATGTATTGTATCTTAATGTGTTGGTATAATATATAGAAACACTATTTGTCTGTAATATTGTGCAATGGTTTCTCCTCCAACTTCTTATTGCTAACCCGATGGGGACATCAAGCGACGCCCTTATATAACAATGTATAGCCACCCTGAGATTTGACCCCGATACCTTCTGTTCACAACTTATAGCACTCAACCACTTGAGCTAGCCCATCGGTATTATAATATACATGATTATTATCACGTATATGTATTGTATATTTGATTAATGAATATAAATTGGGATTTTATATTAAATATGTAAATACATTTTAAACTAATTATTATTATTGTGAATTATTTTATTGCACCAAGAGGAACTAGGTGCTCTACAACCCTGTATATAGAATATGTCGTAACGTACGTAACATAATGTTACATTATCAAAATAAAAAGTAATTAAAATAATTCATGTCACCGCATTAAATAAAAAAAATAAAACCAAATATAGAGTAATTAAATAAATCCATGTCCACCTATAAAATACAAAATTAAAACCAGCATAGATCAATCTTAAACCTAAACCTGATCTATCAAGCACTTAGAGGGATCAAATTTCTAGAGTTGTAATTTTTCAAGGAGGTGTAAAAAATTTAAGATAAAAATAAATAAAATTTACACCTCAATAAAAGAGATCCCTCTGAATGTTCGATATATTTGGGTTTAAGATGGATCTATGCTGGTTTTATTACATCAAGATGAGCGAGGTGCTTTACAATCCAACATGGGATATATGTTGTCACATAACATAAAGTAACGTTACATTGCCAAAAATAGTAAGTTAAGAAAAATTCATGTTGATTCATAAAATAAAAATTAAATTCAAATGAAAAGCAATTAAAAAAATCCATGTTGCCCATAAATAAATAAAAATAAAACCATAATAGATCCATCTATCTATCAATTTTCGAGAGAGATAAAATTTATCGAGGTACAAATTTTTTCTGTATGGGTAAAAATTTAAGATAAAAAAAAATTACATCTCAAGAAATCAGATCTCTCTCGGTACTTTATAGATCTAGGTTTAAGATAGATCTATGCTGATATAAGTATAATTTACAATTTATTTACAAAAGTTTAATTTAGGTTTTTCAATTCAAAACAAAAATACTTTATTTTATTTTATTTTATGAGTACTATATTTAGTACATTTATGTATTCAAAAATACTCATCTTTTTAGTCATATCAAAACTTGATTTTTAAAATAATTTTAACTATACATGTGTTTTCACTTTAATTTAACCATAGTTACATGAATTGTAGTGCAATAGGTGAGTTGTAAATATATCTTCTCCAAAAATGACAAACTCACAATATTTTATTATTTCTTAGGAGGCCCATTTTAGACCTCAAAATTCCCCTAATAAACATTTACTTAGTAGAAAATAGGGAAATCAATAGCTTAGATATTCATATTAGTAAGCACTATCACAATATATTAGGATTATTGACAAGCAATCAATATACTAATTTATTCATATGAGAAACATATTAGAGACTATATTTTCTTTCTCCCATGTTGAAAGTAATTCTAGAGGATGGAGAGTATGATTTAAAGTTTATCTTTGTGTTTTATTGAAACAATAACTAAGGAAAATGCCTCAAAGAAAATTGAATTCTTACAACCATATCAAGGTAAGGACTAAAGCAATCTAAAACTGCATACTAGAAAGTTTGTCTTAATTGAACAATGAATATAAGATATTATAACAAGAAAATCTATCATAATTATCACTTAAAGTATGGTCCACCTAGTAGTTGGAATGTTTGTCGACTTTGATAGGTTCAACATCGACTTCGACAAGTCCAAACCTCGATACAACCTTGTCAGGTTCTGTATCCACTTGAACTCTCGAACCGTTCTAACTTCTTCGTAACTGAATGTAACGATTAGTTACCCAAGCACCTGAACATTCTATATAAGCATGTACACTATTGTAAAATACAAGCAAGTAATAGAGTAGTAATAGAACAATAGAATATGGTTCGAATTCTTACATTTTGTCAATGTGTTTACTTTTTGTCTGTGCAGTGTATTTCATGCTTTGCTTAACTTAATATGCTTCCTCCATAACAGTGCTCAATTCATTCAATCGAATTGTTGTCCTCTGATGTGTGTTCGGGCACCTGGATCATTGGTATCAGAGCACATTCAGAGCTTAAGTTGTGTAGAAACTTCTATCGAAGTCACCTGACTTATGCTTGTTCAGACATGCTCTCAAACTTAACAATTCAACTAGAAACTACCTTTGAATTCATAGAAGATGGCCGAAGAATCAGACAATAGACATGCAACTGACGAGACAAAGCAACTCACAGAGAAGGAACCAGATGGACAATGAACTAAAATGTTCTCCCAATTCAACGAGATTCTCTCGCAATTTGCTTCGACATCCGAAGGATCCTCGACGAGATCACATTCCAATAAAATAAGTCTATTCAAGGTGCAAATGAATATGAACATAGTGAATCTTGAAGGCAAGGTTACCACAAAATATGTAAACAATTGGGTACGGTAATTAGAATCCTATTACTCCATGAATTAACTCTCGGAAGCTGAAAATATCACCATTGCATCCTTAAAGATGTCAAACTCTATGCACTGCTCGTGGGAGAGTCTATCGACAAATATGGAGTGAGAATGAGACCCCATATACAAATGAGATAAATTTGTCGAGTACTTCCGAAAGGCGTTCTACCCACCCAAGTACATTGAACAATAGTATAAGAAGTTGCAACATCTAAGGCAATGGAAAGATCAGTCCGTGCAGAGTTACATCGACAAGTTCTATAGACTCATGACTAGACTTGGCATCCAATAAGAAGAGAAATTGCTTGTCTTAAAGTACGTCAACAGATTATCCCTGTACATTCAGAAAGAGATGGAGTTTCTGATTGTTAGTACACTTGCAGATGCATTCCACTATGATGACAAGATTGAAGCTAAACAAAAAGGAAATCACATTTCACGACCAATCCAAGAAGTCAAAAATTCGACCAGAAGTCACTAGACGAATCCAACAAGTCAAGGCACCCTTGTCAGCCGACTCCGCTAAAGACAGACTATCACAAGAATCACTCTCCAAAATACAAAAGGGAACATAGCCAACAAACCTCTGCCGAGAAATGGTGTGATTATCACAATACATCATGGCATGATATGTTAGAATGCAAAGATTAGAAGACATTTATGGTAAAATTGTCGACATCTGACTTGCCCGATAAAAACCTAGTAGAATATGACCTAGAAGCATTGACCCTTTTTACATCAATATTGACCACTCCGACAGTCTTGACCATCGTCAATGAGGAGGAACAAGAACGCCTTTTCCATACATAGATATGGGTTCAAAACAATCCATTGCATATGATTGTGGATAATGGTACCCAAAAGAAATTCATTTTTGACACAGGGAATTCACTTAGTGAACCTGTCACATAGCACGTGCGATCATGGGATATTAAAGAATACCCTTAATTTCTAGAGATATTGATCCAAACTATTTTTGTTGAAACCCCCTCCCAATACTTAAAACCTCCTCCCCACCCATTTTTATACCTCAATCCTTATAAACCACCCTACCCACCCCCACCTTAAACCCCTCATCCCCCTCAATACTTGCAATATATTGGTTAAATTTTTGATAATTTTAAAACCCACAATATGACCTAACGTGATAGGATATTGGTCAACAAGTGAAGCCCCTATGGTTTTTGAAAATCTTGTGAAGAGACTTGGTCTTGTCACAACTCCACATCCTCAACCTTACAATATCGTTTGGATGAAGGATGGACATGAACTAAGGATCACGTGACAATGTAGACTCGCCTACTTAATTAATCCCTTTGAAGATGAAGTACTTTGTGATGTGGCATCGCTTTCCATAGCCGACGCCCTATTTGGGAAACCTTACCTATGGGATCGGCATGGAAGTCATCAGTCATGGCCTCAGAAGGTGATTGTCAAAATTCGGAACCAATGGTATGGCATACCAGAGCGACAACCTACACCAATAGTTGTGTAATGTCCCTAAAATTCATAATTTTTTTTTCGTAGGCTAATAAAATACTAATTCAAGGACATCGTTAAAACGTTTGCGGAATAAAACTTGATTGTATATTGACCCTAAGTTTTGTAAGCTTCTTTCCCTCTATGTGTTTTCATGTCTGATGATGATGTTTTACATGATGTTGTTATATTACTCTAACATGTTTGTACGTTTAATTTTCTTGTCTATTAGTTGTGGACATTTATCGACACTTGTGTTATGTTACATTTTACTTTTTCTTTACATGTCTTTAAATTCGTCTATGGTTTTTTTTATAAAGAGGATGGCTTACCTATGTATGTCAAGGGGTGGAGTGGCGGGGTTCTATCCCTAAGGGACCACTCAGAAAGGTAAGGATTCCTATTGCTATGGGGATTACTTAGTTCATCATGAACTAAGGCATGTATTTATTTTCTTCTGCAGGTGGTTTCATCAGTGAAATCATTTTTATGACCGTGGCAATAAAAACGTCCTACATCTACAACATGCTATATCTACACTGCACGATTCCTGTGCATAACTGTGTGAAGAGAGGAATAAAGTCCTAAGCCTAAACTATACCTAAATCCTATGGTAATAAGGGTTTATGAGATTATATGTATGCATGTCTATAAACTATTTGTATAAACTATATGCTAAGGTTTTAAAAACTTAGATGCAACATAACCTATGCTTGATCTATATGGTATAAAGGGTTTATGTTTATGGCATAAAATATGACAATGAAACTTTAGCTTTAACTATGCAACTAGTATGGTGATGAGGGGTTTAAGAATTAAGTGACGGGGTTGATAACAATGTGCATATGATGTGTTTCCAAACTATAGCAGAGTGGGTTTTGATCTAGTTTATAGTGGTGGACAGGGTGGCGAGTTAATGAGCCTTAGGAAGTGTGGGAAGAATGCCTCAAGCGCTGTTTAGGGTTTCTTATCATTCATTTGGTTATTTTTCGTTATGGTGGAGGTGGTGGTCTCTCTCTTGGTGAGAGTTGCACAACCAACTGAATTCGACGCTCTTCGACAGGTATACTTCGTCCTTGGTCTGCACCTTTGTAATGTTCATTTTGTTATGGGTTGAATAATGCATACTTCTGATAGCCTTTGTTGTTTGTTTATGCAAATGACAGAGCGTGGTTCTCTACTTGGCTTGCGGGTGGTGCCTTAGGTTGCTTGTGCAACCAATCTCCAGGTAAGCCTCGAAATTGGAATTGGCCTTTACACTACTGTGTGTTTTAGCAGAGGATTCGAGCTTTGGGTGTGGGAAATGCATCTTTGAGTCATTTCGTTGGTTGGGGTTTTGATAGTTGATTGGCATTTTATAGATGCGACTGTGTAGCCTTTTCATGGCTCCTCCATATGTAATTTTTGGATAAATGTTTGACTGTTAATAGCTTGGATCGACTCTGTGTATGAAATTAATGGTTTTGCAACAAACTGTATTTGGTTTTATTTAATCTTAATGGGAAACTTTGTTTGGGTAATGACCATGTGTTTCTTTTTATGATGTGTTTCAAATGATTTTACAGTGCCATTGCTTGCAATGGCACTAATGATGATTCGCATGTGTAAATTATGAATTATGGTAGTAGTGTGTGGTTTTATTTATTAAAATGTATTTATGTTTAAAATGTTGTTTGTGCATATGATGTATAAGAAAAGAGCGTAGCTCTGTTTAGTCATTGTTTATACAGTTGGTTATATAAAAACCTTTATGGGAAGCCATAGAGGCGAAAGCCTTAGTAAATGCTATAGCTTGTAATGCGTTTGAATGGTTTGTTTGAGCCTACAGGATTCGATCCTGGGCTGTTAATTGATTAGACTTGTGGTTTGATATTTTCATTTGTGGGTTTCACAAGATTTGATCCTGGGTATTCTAATTGTGTTCTCTAAGGATTCGATCCTGGGTATTCTAATTGTGTTCTCTAAGGATTCAATTCCTGGGTATAATTTATTTATAAGGGAAGAGGTGTAAGAACATATTTCCTTGTTTGATAATGTGATTTCATGGTTTAGTCAATGGGATTCCACTAGCGCGATGCATAGGGAATAACTCTGTCTTGATATTTTAAATATGTAAATGGTTTGTTTCAATTCACTGATAGCGTTTGGTTTGTATGTAATGGAGCAAAGACCTACAACCAATCATTTGCTGGATTCGATGGCTGGGCTGGGTTAAAGATTTGATGTGTATTTTTACTTTATTAATATTAATTGTAAATCTTTTTTTTAGGTTCTCATCCTTCATGCTTAGGGTAGATTTGATAGTTTATGTTTTTATATTTATTATTTACAGCGTTTTTACTAGATGTTTGGTTTGGTTTAAAGTATTGATGTTTATGAGCATTTATATCCTGGAAACAAATGCGTTGGCTAGAAATATGAAATCTTCCAGCGTTTTGGATTTATATCGAGGGTTTGTATTTAATGGTTTAGGAAATTTGATCTTTGATTATTTTGTTTCTTTAATTTTGTAGTTATAGTTATTTCTAAATGTTTTGGACAGAGTCTATATTAATGAGTTCAAAGAGTTGATCTATAGTATGTATATTTATATTTATAAACGGTCTATTTAAATTGTTTTGATGCAGAGTTTATGTAATGTTTTAGTTTCAAGGAATGGATGAGTTTATTTAGTTAATATTAGGGTTTTTTTACCTAGATTTGTGAAATCTCTGGTTTAACGTCAATCTATCTAGTAACTAGGGTTTTAACCTAAGTTACCTCGTTTGATATTTAAACTGTCTAGATATGTTTAAATTAAAACTAAGAGAATTTAAAACATAAATTCCTGTTTAGGAAATAAGAGATGATTTTAATTTAAACAAATGAATTAATCTGTAATATAAAATTTAACTCTAGAAACTATATAGAAATAATTCAGATTGATTTTCAATAATTTAAACTAAACAAAAAATATAGCTGAAGCATTTATTCAATATGCAGATTTCCAAATCAAGATTATAAACACTACTTCGTAAAAATCTATAAGAACTAGAGTAGGTAAAAACCTCATACCTGCAATTTGTAGTTTATTAATGGCTAGAACCCTGCACACTTAAACACACATAATTAATAAGAACTTAGATAATTCTAACCTCAGATCTGTTAACCGAATAACTTGGGAACTACCACGTTCCACCCAACCATGACCCAGAACTGTTCCTGGTTTTAGTCCAGATACCCCTGAGCTGGTTCCAACATGCAAGTAGTCTAGAGATCCTAAAGGTAAGGATTCTCCTACATTGAATCTCAGGTTTTGAACCATATTGCTTTTCTTTTGGAATGCTCTCCAAAATTCTTAGAAAGATAGAATAGAATGGGATCCTCAAGCCTTTCCTTGGCTTGGGTCTTTATAGACAATATTTTAGGGAAAAAGGCAGTTAAACTTCAGTTAGATCAAGAACCCATTATCTTCTTGAAAATAATCTTTAATTGATTTATGTGAAGTTAATAATTTATTATAATTCATGTAGGAAGTGTTTTACTAGTTCCTAATTTGGCTCTTTTAGAATTTAATATTTATTTAGTTATCTTTAGTAAATAATAACATATAGATTCTTTATTAATTATTATAGTTATTATTATTCCCTTACATTTAATATATGTACTTACCCTTTTACTCATAACATATATAAACTATATATATACATATAACATTGTTAATATTTATTTAGGCATCATATAACATGATCCCAATTACATGGTAATTTTATTAGCTTATAATCATTTCTTTTATCGTGCTTTTATCAAGGCTTTCAGGTAGGGTTGGTCAACTAAGTTAGGCATCTCTAAACCTCCTTGCATGTTGGATTACCTCGTATATTGTGGTAGTTCTTCAATACTTGATGAGAAGTAGAAATTCAAAATTTCATTTAATCAACTTGAAAAAATAAGTAAGATAAGGTCAATGTTTTTCAAAGTTGTTTTTACTCAACGTAAATAATTTTCAGTAACTCCTAACGTTATTCAGATCCAACACTCAACGCTAAAACTAGGAGTTACACTTAGTGCAATTCCAGAGCCTCTCGCTCAACACTAATGCTCGGATGTACTTGTATAATACACCTAGGGATACAATGGCCAAGGATTCGATGTTCCAGAGCTTATTATCAACATCAATTTGGAATGTTCCAGGGCTTATTCCCAACACTTCCAATTCTTATATTTCATGTGCTTCAGATCTTATGCTCAACACAAACATTTCATAACTCATGTGCTCAAGAGCTGGCACTCAACACAAACATTTCATAACTCATGTTCTCCAGTGCTGGTGCTCAACACAAACATCAAAACACTCATGTGCTCCAGATCTTGCGCTCAACACAAGAATCAAATCACTCATGTGCTCTAGAGCTTGTGCTCAACACAAAATCTCATCAATTATGTGCTTTAGGGTCCTGTTGAAGCCTCGGTTATGTAGGTGATGGAATGGTGTACAAGGCAAACAACAAGGGATGAAAACCCAGCCAAAGGCTTCAGATAATCCTATGCAAGTATTACCCTATCCTCGAGCTGTTTGGTGTGGTTAACACCCAAGGATATTCGGCCTCCACTGGAACTCTGTGAGTTGGTGAGTTTCGATCCAAAAAGATCAGTCTTCCTATGAAGGAAAACAAGATATAGTATGTCT
Organism: Pseudotsuga menziesii; assembly: GCA_001517045.1. NCBI lineage: Eukaryota > Viridiplantae > Streptophyta > Pinopsida > Pinales > Pinaceae > Pseudotsuga > Pseudotsuga menziesii. Next base: position 189,236 of record LPNX010758822.1, on the reverse strand, counting down.
ACAAAAAGACAGATCTACCTAGAAGGAAACCTAAGCTAAGTTAGAACTATTCTAATAAGGTGGCTTGTGTATGTATTGTACATGACAATACACCTTTGTAACCTAGGATCTGGGGCTACCAACTTACTAATAGACTTGTAGACAATTAGCTCTTACAAAAAATGAAATAGGAATAGGAAGAGAGTTTGGCTTACCCGGTTTATGGCGGTTGATCCAAGCTTGGTCTTCTCCTACTTCAACCTTCTCTAAAGCTTCTAGGGCTACTTCTCTTCACCTGCAAAGAGCCAATTCTTCAAGCAATATCTCATACATATATATATCAAAGGTTAGATGAAATGCATATTAATAACATAATTGAAATCATTCATTAACCAATATACATGAGAAAAGCACAATACAAATATTGGAAGAAGAAATCTCTTTATTAAAAAATAGTGAATAGGTGAGAATACAACCCAGCTTCTAACACAAGGACTCCTCTGCAACCGAGGAAGCTGAGTTCTGCTGCTCCAAGACTCTGAAGGGATACCACTAGCATAACTTTTCTCTTCTAGAATTGATTGATTAGTCCCATCCCAAGGCCTCTATTTATACATTGGAAAATAGAGTGGTTTCAAAGGTTAGGATGATTGAGACAGTTGGGATAGTTATGGATTAAGGACCAACTAATCTCATATAATCACGATTTATATTTTTTAATGTCGAATTAAGGTACACGTGAGTATGTATATAAGCAAGGCGTGTATGACACGCTTGTTGCTCGAAGGAAACTCATGTGTTCAATGTACATGTGGGTTGCAATGTAAATAGTCGCATGTGACACATGAGTTGCAATGGAAACAGGCACGTGTGCAACCCTAAACTCAGAATAAAAATATATGAAGTTGGTTTGAAGATTATGCATCAATGGTCATGCACATATATACTGTTTTAGGAAACTTCAACTTATCCAAATTGTCCTTTTGTGTCCTGACATAGTGAATGTCAGTACTCAGACATAGAAGTGCCATTTAGGATGATAACATATGCCCTCTAATGTGGGAGGTCAGAGGGAAGCGATGGACGAAATACATTACAATATTTATCTTGGAGAACTCAAATGTCCAAGGTAGCAGAGGAAGTACCTGAAACAAATACATATCAATGTCATATACAAAATCATATCAATGTCATATACAAAATCATATCTGAGGATGCCATGTTCAATATACTGGAACAATAGATCCTTTACAATATTTGATTACATCATATGATACGGGTACAAGACCACATATATTACAAAGGTGGATCGAAGCCAAAATATACAATGATGAGTCTTCAAAATTTGGAAGTTGTGTAACTGATCATAACATAGTCTTGCACAACTTAGGTTATAAATGTGAACCTAAGGTCTTCATCGGAACCCAAGGGAACCAGTACAGTCCCTACCATATGAATAGATGTTTTGAAGTCGAACATGGAAATGAATCAACAGATTTTCAATCAATAGGTGAAACTGACAACTGAAGCAAAGGAGTTCACCAATAATGATAGTGAATCCCAAGGTACCATCATCAAAACTCTAGGTCTTTGTCTTCAGGAAGTGCTGATGAGAAACCATACTATGATGAGGAAGGCAATAGATCCTCCAACAAATCACAAGAGTGACTATGAACTGGATGTGGGAAGGTAGACACAAGTAACACTCAGATATGATAATGATGGAATCAGGATAATAGCCAGATGCAAGGATAAATCCTGGAACAATGAGCAGGACACAGAAATGACCCAAGGAAGCTTTTAACTTTGATGATAGGAAAACTAGACTTATATGTCATGTAGGAGACATGATCAGATTGCCCATATATAAAGGACAAGTGGAGGAGCAAGAAACTCGAAGTAATAGTTGAACTGAAAGTGTAGACTGAAACATGAGTATTGGAAAATGCAGAAAGTGCTATGTTGAAGGAGGACATGCTGCCATTGTTTATAACCCAAAGAGAGTACTTCTTCCTTATTTTTCCTTTTAAATTTTAACGAGTCCAGGAAAGTCAACTCAAGTCTCTCTTCATTTTTGACAAGCTTGAAGAGGGGAGAGAATAATGCTTGATAAAGTCACTGATTCGTGGATTTTACGAGCCCGAACAAGTACATGCTCATTGGTGTTTTCATATTTTGAGAGTCAAAAAAATCCGAAGAAGACTCCAGGGGGTTCTTTTTCATCCAATTTAGTCTCCTGAGGCCAGAAAAGTATAAAACATACCACAAAAGAACTCTCTTAGCTTCCGAAGAAGTAAGGCGCATCTTTTTCGTACTTAGTCAGGAAGGTCCAAAAAAGGCTAAATTAGCACCTACCCAATGCCCCTTCAAAAGCAACATATAGCTTGAGTTTTACGAGTGTGAAGGAAAGCAAGATCACTCGGAAAGATCCATTTGGTTACAAGAAATGGGGATTACAACAGTAAAGTCGATGCTTTGTTATTTAGGGTTTAACGAGCATGACAAAGGAATAAAGTACGCTCGGAAGATTTTCCATGTTTAGGTCCAGAGCACAAAAAAGAGAAAACCAAGCTCATACCGGGTGCTCCTTTTCTGTAAATTAGTCCCTCAGGTTCGGAAAAGCGATAACTATATGCCCGAGAATACTCTTCTCAATTCCTAAGAAAAGAGAGTGTTCGTTTTTCGTATTATTCCACATGGTCTGAAAAAGCGATAACCTACCACCAATGTGGATTCCCATTCACATATTCTTAACGAGCCTGAATGGACAAGTTTACTCGACAGTCAAGTCTATTTTGAGGAGTTAGATCTGGGCCTAAAGAAACTCCATAAGGGTGGGGAGCCTTATAAAGGGGATAGGCTTGTAAAAAAGAGACCAAAATGAGGTTCAATTTGGTGTGAAAAATAGCTAAGAAGGCTCCCCTAAACCTATGACAAATGTGGCATGAGTACCAAAAGACAACAAAGTTTCTAAACTAGGATACTCATGGAAGGAAGGCCCTATCCAAGGAAGAACAATGATGTAGACTGGGTAAAAAATAGTTAAACACCATAGTATGTGGTCAATGAAGTTATCCTAGGGTCAAAAGCAGATTAGGTATAGATGCAAAAATGCACATGGAGGACCAAAATCCTATCCTATATGAGCGGACAACAACTTTAAACAACCTTGAACTTGTTGCATTAGGAAAAAGAAGATGGTATTAGTTCAAATATAAAAATATTTTTCAAACTATAGGTTAAAAACCTACAAATTGAAAATTTTCTTATATATAGTTAAAAAATAGAAATGAAACATACCATTTCAAGTTTTTACCCAATCTGGCAACATTTTACCTCTTGCTTGGATTGCTCGTTGTGGAAAAACCGGTGGACTATTTCGAATTCCACAAGTGCTAGGTAAACTAGCTCTCCTTTCTCTTCCATTTCAACCATTTCAATTTTCAATTTTATGCAAAAATTTGATGTTTAAGCATGCTTTAAGGAGGTTGCACAGTACATGCGGGTAGGCGGCTTATACAGTCGTGTACACGCGACTTGCTTGAAAGCAACTTGCGTGTCACACACGACCTGTCTAAAAGACTGTCCCGTGTACTACGTGACATAGAAAAAGTAAATAATGGCCAAAACTTAAAGAATTTTGATGGATTCTGTAATGCCCCTCTTGTATGCCCTAAGTGTTGTAAATTTTTTTGAATATTTTATTGTAAATGTTTTCTGGTGTGGAGCTCAAGGCCAAGGCCCCATTAGTAAAACCTCATGAGTTGGGGGATTTACTTCCTTAATTTTGTAGGTCTAGGAGACTTAATAGATTGTTGCAACTTGACGATAGAAAACTAAACAGACGGGTAAAGGATGAAGAAACCTCGGGGAAAGCCTCCATAGACGGAGTCACACTCATTCTTAGCATCAACGTAAG
>LPNX010758822.1:129464-185205 GCA_001517045.1 Pseudotsuga menziesii | reverse complement strand
TATAAAAGAAGACATGGATTATTAGTATTATAAGGTCTAAGGGATGGATTGATTCCTTCTAGACGTAATGTAGATGGATTAAGTCATTTTCTTGTAAGTTTATTATATGAAGTCTATCTATGATAGACTTAAGCCGTTATAAAGGAAACAGAGTATTGTGATATGAAGTATGGCATAAGAAGAACAAAAGACGTTGATCTTATATATATATTCCAAGAACATCTTAAAGTATTTTTATAACGAAGAAATAAAAATATTTATGCATAAGGATTATGTTATATATATACTTATATAAGGAAAAAGGGCCATTATACATACACACCATGTAAAAGAACCTATGTGTATTTTGGGTTGGCACATGCATATATAATTATATATTTTATTTATATAATATATATATATATATATATATTGGGAGAAATGAAAGTATTCGAGAGGTATATCAATTTCTTCTCTAAGAAGATATTTTTCTTTCCACTAAGGACGAGTTGTAACGACACATTTTCCATGGAGAAAATCATGGAGAAAATCTGGGAATAAATCTTGGGAATTGATTTTTCCTAATAAGGGCTCTGCACGACCTTTTCGCCACTCGTCCTTGAAAGAGAAAAAAACTGGACAGTCAACTTGTTATTCGGCATCTTTTGGAAAGTATAGAGGGCTATTTTAAGGAGAGCGCTGGGAGGAGAAAAGGGGGCGCGACGCTGAGCATCAATTGCAGTGTTTTTGAAAGATCTCTGCGTTTTAATAGAGGTGGACGAGCTTTTCTGTGGAAAGCACATGGAGAAGAGGATCACTACCTCGTGAGGGGACGGACCTCTGCGAAATGAGCAGAGCATTTTTCTTCTGCGCGGAGGAGATACGCCGGGAGTTCACCAAAGTTGGGGGGGGGGGAGGTTACAGTTTCAAAATCCTTTTTGGAAGGGAGAGAACTTCCTGCGTTTTGAGGAGAGGGCTCTGCACGTTAGGGAGCACTGTCCTCGACATTTTATCCTTGCGTTTTTCCTGATCCGGTATGTGTTCCTGTTAGCATCTACATTATGGCTTAGTTTGAACATTCTTCTTGTTGCAAGGTATTACTCCATTGGGAAAACACTGGTAGAACTGAATATCAGTAGCAAAATTTGTTTATCGACTTGATTCTGCTTGTGGTTGTTTTGATTTGTTTCATTGGCATTATACATTTTGATCTCCACCAGACCCGATGGTGTGACCCTCTTCGAGTGGACCGGATCCATTGTGTTTAGTTTTTTTTTAATTGATTAATTGGTTGGGTGCCCTTCGATTGATATTTAAAGGGTTGGAACTGGATGTTCCTTTGCCTGTAATTTCTAAAATGCAGTCCACATTGGCTAGTATGGAGTTGCAGACCAACTGTTTATAACTTGCCTTTGCCTTTGGTGCATTCTCTACTGGTCTCGCTTTACCATCTTGACACTCGTGAATTTGGAACGCTTTTTCCCTTGCGGGTAGTGACATGATCATTGTGTTTGTATTTTTGCTGCCTATCACCCAAGAGTTTGCTAATTTCTTTTGAGTGGAATTATTATAAATTTTGCGTTGGTATATATATATATATATATTAAGGAATATTTGTGATATGTATTTATTTAAAAATTAGGGCAGTCGTATTCTGGCTTTATCGTGTTTAAGAGTTCTGGCATTTAGTGCATGTTATGATCATCTATAGTATGGTCGCTACTTCATGTCTATACTTCACGTCTTTTATGTTCTTATGCCAGAAAAACCTTCCAAGGTTCTTCTTCTTTTACTTATTTTGAAAAAGTGCCTTTATAACGATTTTGTTACATTTTGAATGTATATATGAAGATATTCCGATGCAAGTGCATTTATAAATTGAATTTATTAAGACATTTTTATTGTGGTTGCATGGGGGAAGACATTACAATTGAAGGTAGGTAGATTTGGCTGTTTTATTGTTATGCATTTTCTCTTGAAAAGAGGATTCGAGTATTTCTCTCCTTATTAGTCTATTCAACCTCTTAAATTCTCTTAAACTGTTACATTTTCTTAATGATATTGACATCTTAAGAAGGTTAAGAGGCCATACTATGAGAGAGAACAATCACTCGGCCAAAAAGATGATACCTGGTTAGTTGTGAGAGAGATAATCCCTGGTTGGTTGGCTGTGATAGGTGAAATTTTTGTTTGAAAATTTATAGAGTCCAAGTATTTGTAGACCCAAGGTCTATGCCGGTTGGTGAATAGATCCGAAGAAGAAATGATGTATAGGACTACTTTGGAGCACATTGCGTGTTTAAAAGATAATATAGTACATAGGAATTATAAATGAAATCTCCAGGAGATACGGAGATATGGAGAACAATTTGTTTAATACGAATTATGGAAAATGGGACATTAATTGCAGTATATAAGCTTATCTCAAGAATAATATAGAAGGTACATAATGAGTACTTCAGGAGTAAAGGTATCCTTGAAGGGATAACAGAATAATAAATCTAATATTACTTGACCGAGTATAAGGTATAAATTTCAAAGACACCCACCTATTAGGGTACTTAAATGTTGGTCATCATGCGCCCAAAGGGGCTGTTAATATTTTCTTCTATGAGCTGATTATAAGGGTCCCAAATGGGGCTGTTGAGTTACAAGTGTCTCTCTGCGAAGAGCCTTGAGGTAAGATAAAACCGGCCATGAATGAGCCGTGATTCTTGTAAGCACTCTATTTTGATAAAGAAATAAAAAGAACAAATAGGTTGGTGGATGTAGCCTCGTGGACGAGGTGAATCACGTGAAGATGGTTGTCTCATTTGCGTTATTTGTTGTGCTGGTTTATTTCTTTGTTTACATGATGGTTATGAATACAGTATAAATGTTTTATTTGGTGAAAAGACTACTAAAATTTTTGTTTTGCAGACTTCTTGAATGCTTTATAGTTTTAAGGTATCAGTGGTATTTTACAAATCCCATTCATTAGCTGTTTGTCTTATTCGTGATCATTGGAATTTCATACATTGTTTGTCTTATTCATGATCATTGGAATTCATAAGCTGTTTGTCTTATTCGTGATCATTGGAATTTCATAAGCTGTTTTGTCTTATTCATGCTCATTGGAATTACATAAGCTGTTTGTCTTATTCATGCTCATAATACGGTATATTTTCTTTAAAAAGGGTTTTAAGAAAAGTTCAGGGATTACTGCTACAGGAATATTATGCAAAGAATTTCGTCATTTAATATAACTATATTGACGTGGGGAAATTAATGCATGGTTTAGCTCCCAGACTATAATGGAAGAAGATTCCAATATATTTTTCCTATGCTAGATTAATCCTTACTTTAGATTAATCCTTACTTTACTAAGCGTAAGTCATTGGTATTTTTTTTATGTTGTTGCGGGAAGGACATAAGGGCAATTCGCTATGGGCTTAAAATTATGGTGTTTGTATAATCAGCTATACAATATATATAGGTATACTCGGTAAAAGATTTACATAGAGTATGAATAAGTCTAAGAAGAGATTTTCTTGGGAATTTTATATCCTAGAGTATGGTGCATTTCCAAATTGTGAAACATGTCTCTTCGGAGACATCCGATAAAATAAAAGAATTTTTTTTTAAGGCGCAAATTTTACCCCGATCTTCTCACAACTTTACTTAGAAGAACTAAGAGGTATGTAACAGGTATAAGAGGGGCACTACAGATTCTAATGTTAAATCTTGGTCAAATGAGCAGGTTTAACCATGGGGTTGGAGTGGAGGGAGAGGGAACACAAGAATATGGACCGAGACACACTCCGTAGTGCCCCCACTATGTAAGCATTACGGCAAAGTGGGCTGCTGAAATTCTTCTGTACTTCGCCCATGCGTGCTAATGTCCACTTGCTCGAATTTTTGATTGGATATTGGGACCATGACCTTGGGGCTTTTGACCTTCAAGGTGAGATCTTGGAGGTAGCCTTAGAAGACATATACTTCATCAAGTGGTTTTATCGACAGGGAACACCTGCCAACCTCAAAGGTACTCGCAGGGGTGGTGACCCCATGAGTGTCCAAGATTATGTGAACACTTACTGCATGCTCGGGAGTCAGAAAAAGGGATCATGCATCCCTATCATGTATATTACTAACTTCCTGCTACAGGTGTTGGTAAGTACTATAGTGAGGGTTGCAGGATCTTCATTGCTTCATCTTTCCACTCGGAACCAAATGAGGATTGCTGTAGAGTGCTTATAGGGAACTGTGTTTGGCTGGTGCTCGGGAATAATCCTGATTATGAAAAAATAAATCTCTGACTGTAAGAGAGGCCGGCGCAATAATTTTGGGTATTCAAGTGTATTAGTGGCCTTATTTTTTGAGAGAGTGGCCGCAATTAGCCTTGCGGTCCCACTTCCAGTATTCTCTCCTCATCAGCCTACATTGACTAGGCAGGGAGAGATTTTCCTTCGCCAAGGTGGTGGTGGATCAGTTCAGAGTGTGTATGATGACGATTTCTACTTGTGGTGGGGGCAACAATTGCTAGCACTAGAGTAGTTTCCATATGCTGGTTTATATTTTCGAGGTGATACTGATTTCATCCTCCCTCCAGGAGGAGTATGGGGAGCGCTAGGTATTTTACTTTTTAAATTTTTTATGAATTTTTATCATAAAGATATATACATATGTATAAGAGTTTTTAATCCATCTTAATGTTTAAAATGCAGATGTTGGGCCTGTCCACCCTGATGGGCATCCCAGGATGTATGTGTGACCAGTGGAAGTGGAAGACAAAGGTTTGATGAGGGTTTTCGAGGGGAAGCTGGCCAGGCTTACCCAAAGAGTTCCAACCATACAGATTGAGCAGATCCCTACGGTCATGCATGAATTTGTTGTAGGGATTCCAGCTACCTTGATATGCCTTATGTGAAGGGTATCCGGGGCTGTACTAGTCTATATAGAAGCCAAGGAGGCTGATGCAGCTGAAGAAGCTGATGATGTCGATCATGCTGGTGATCAGAGTGACCAGGGTGGTCAGGATTTGATCTAGAGGCATTCTATGGATTGCAATCCAAATTTTGTATATTTTTGTATATTTATACAGTTATGACTGGATCTGAGGATCAAAACTCGACCTATCTTATGGACATATTTTCATACACACACACACACACACACACACACACACATATTACCGGTTTATTTACATATGTTCAAAATGTATATGTTATGTATTTTTATAAAATGTGTGTTAAGTTCCAATCTAAGATATAGCTCACATATGCATCAGTTAATGAATTTTGATTTTGTGGAATATGATTAAATGAAATATAATCAAAGTTTATTTTCAGTAATCTAACTTGCAAAAACTGATGTAACAAGATAGGGTTTCGCACCTGATAAGCTCGATTGAACTGGTAAACCACCAGTTGAGAGTCAAGCTTGACTTCCAAATGAGTGATGCCACGTGACAAGGCATCCCACAAAAGCTCAATGACAACCCTACATTTGGCCACATTATTGGTAGCAGGACCTAGGCAAGTGCCTCCAGAGGAAACTAACTGTCTTGAGGGTGAGTAAATGACCCATGTAACTTAAGCCAGGTTGCAAGTGTGATGACTAGCGCCATCTACAAAACCTACGAACCACTCGGAAGACATCTGTAACAACCAACATATGACATAAGAACACAAACCAACTAACTATTGTACATAATGTTACATACAATAAAAATACAAGGAGAAGTGCTAAGCCTAAATAGTACTTCTTTCGTCTTCGTCGAACATGTTTAGAATCAAGGTAGGTTCGGATTCCATGTTCAACGATATATGGATCTATGCCTAGTAGGGATGACCAGGCACATGAATCACATAATTACTTTAATAGGGTAGTATATATGGCAACCTCTTCCAAGGAAGAGTTTGCATTGATATGTATAGTTTCAACGACGTCAGGTTTTGGAAAGATATTGGTAGAACCAACATCTTCCACCAGTCTTATATTGAACTCCTGGTGTTCGATTCTACTCAGCTCTGAAAGGGAGTAGGATCTATGGTGAAGATCTTCGCAGATATTATCTTGCCTACTCATGGCTTCCAAAATGGCTTTGTTTGAAGGAAAAACCATGTCTAAGCAGTCAATGGAATATAAAGAGTACTCTTCCCAAGCAGGCAGATAAAATTATTCTCACTCCTCGGAGACTAAAAAAAGATTCGAAATAGGATCAGCAGTGGTGTCAATGATAGCTTGACAAGTCATGTCCACCGCCGATAAGGGCGCTTCAGGTTCATTACGGGAAGGATGAACCTAAGGATATATTGTATCAACAACCGTCTCGACAGACTTCCCAATACAGGTAGAACCTAGATAGTTTACAAGGGATGGGATATCAAAAGTGCCCATTAACGATGAATACATAACAACCCCCAAGCTCTCATTAGTTGGTTTGACTTGATCAACAAATGGCACGGTGGAATTATTAGTTTCCATACGGCCCTTCCGAGTGAAACTGAGTTGGTCAACAGTGACCAACTTCCCTTCGTGTGGAAACACTACCACTCGAAGCACAGTCAAGGCAATTGCACACATATCATAAGTCCAGCTTCTCCCTAGAAGCAGTTATAGTGCAATGGAGCATCAATCACCTCCACATCAATAGACACTGCCTTCCGTGCCAACTTAATACCAAAAGCTGGTAGGATACCATGCATACGGAATGACCTTCCATCAAAATTAGTAAGTAAGGTGTTTGATGGAACTAGCTTTGGGGATCCAAGAGCCTTCCAGCAAGACAAAGACATGACACATGCAGAAGTACCCTCATTAAAAACTGTCCGTCCAATGGTTTTCCACCATGGATAACAGCTATTGACAAGGCCACATGATACGGCTGGTGAATCTTAACATTAGACAAATTAAATTTTTCCATAAGGCTCGACGAATCCATACTACCTAAGGCTACTAAGAGTGCATCTTGCTGGGCGGGACAAATTTTTAGCACCTCCAATGATGACATCGGACATGGGGTTTGGGCCAAATATTCAACTACAGAGTAATTGGTTGTGTCCCTCGTGTTGGGATTATCCAATGGTTTCTTAAAGACACCTTTTGGTATTTTGGGCATTGGATCAGCAGGCTTCTCGATTGTGAGAGGGTTATAAGTTTCACCTATAGACTTACCCTTCTCCGGAGCCTCTGTCTTATAGTTCTTATCTCTAGTTTATGGTAATGTCTCGGATTGCACCATGTTGATATAATTTTGGTTAGGGTTACGAGCAGTGCCCCCAGCTACATTAGATATTGAAGCTCAATTTTGTCCTTGGGCAAATGGATCCTTTAGGACAGCCAGTTGAGCAGCTTCTAAGCTTGATCAATAAGAGGGAATTGATGGGTAAGGTGATCTTCTTGGAACAACTTGCAAGGAAACTTCACTTGTTTCTTATATTTCTTGCCCCGATCAACACTGTTTGTGGGATCAGGCTTGTTTTGATTTCCCTCACCTTTCTTCCCCTTATTCTTCTTCCCACCGAGCTGCTGATTTCCATTTTGAGAGGATTGAGAAAATTTTTTTTCATTTTGGGGTGAGGGGGAATCCTTTGCTACCTCAGCTGTAGACTGCTTGACAGTCAACTCATGGAGTTGCTTGGCCAAAGACTCTACAGTGGGAGAAATCACTGAACCAACCACACCATCGACATGGGGTATAGGATTAGGTTTCTTGACACTATGTGTAGGTCGTAGTGCCTCAAGTATGATTTCATATAGTATCCCAGACTGAGAGTATATTAAATCTAGCTGTTGGTCCCTAAAAATGGCCTCCTCTTCATTAGTTACTCATGAGGTGGATACATCCTTAGATATATATGGCGATAAGAAGTTAAGGAACCACTCTAACAAAAACTTGGGAGGGATGGTAGCTTTTATAAGCCTCTTCCGTCTTCGCCACTCTTGGATATGATCTGAAATGTGAGTGGCTTTGTCTTGTCTAAAAGTAGACAAGAGGTATGTGCTGGCATCATACCGGACATGAAGCTGGAAGTAGTTCAAAAATACCTTAGCTAAGTCCCAAAAATTGTCAAAAACAAAAGAGGGAAATTCAATATACCACTTTGATGTGGCACTAGTCAGAGTTATTTGGAACAACTTCAACCGAACGGTGTCATCGTTCAGCGAGTTGGAAGAGCACCACAAGTGAAAGGTGGTGATATGGGCACCTGGTTCTTCCCCAGTTTTTCCTTTGAATTTGGGAATTTATGAAGGTAACTTGGCTGGAACAGGTGGCCACATAGCATTGTGTTTCACCAGGTCATTCATCAACTTGTTCAAGTCTGGCAAGTTCAAAGTTTCCAGAAATGGAAGTTTGGGCCTAACCGGAGCCTGAAAAGTACAAGTTTGGGAGGTGGAAGGACTTGCCCCCTGGTTCCAAAATGTGAAGGTGGGGTTTCCCCCAACTACTGATTATGAAGTAGTTGGACTACTTTGAAATGCATTCCACCCATAAGCTGACGGATTATTTATGTACGGTGTAGTATAAGTAGTTTTAGCTCCTCCAGATAAAACTGGAGTCTGAAAGACTGGAACGAGTATCCCTCCGCTAAAACGAGAGAAAGGAGAGCTCGTGAACGGAGCTGAAATCGTATTTTGGAAACCTTGACCATAGGTGTTTGTATTTCCAAACTGCATCCCCACATATGCAAGTGTAGGGCCTACATAAGGAGTGGATGGGGGAATATGCCCCCCATTCCAAGGAAATCCCTGAACAAATGAAGAGGATCCAACAAGACCACTCTGAGCAGTGTGTGCAAAAGAGGGGGAAGCAAAAGGTGCATTGGGAATACCAGTGACCATCCCACTAGAAGGGTCTACTGCATTCGTGGAAGTTGGTGGTTGAACCACCCGACTACTTGGAGTTAAAGGGGTAGTAGGTATATTTGTTCGCGGAGTACCAACCAGGGGAGGTGGCACTCCTTCAACCAAAATGGTCAAAATGGGGGTAGATGTACCCTCTCTTGAGCTAACCACAAATTTGCTCATAGGAATACCAATCACAGGTGAATCAAATGGGAGAACCTAGACGATCACATGATCGTTTAAGTCAGTAAGAGGTGTATTAAATTTTCTTGCAAACTCGTCAGCCTGCAAGTTTTCTATCTCTACTATAGTTTTATCAACCTGGATTTTCCTAAGTTCTGGTTCACCTAGAACTTCACTGATTCCTACCGGTTTGAAAGAACTGTCTGTATCTAATCTCCGCCTTTGAGGGGGTGGTGGAGGATCCACTGTAGTATTTGGAGGAAGGTTTTGCAACCTTCTTGACCTTCTAAGAGGTTGGTCCTCCACGGTTAAAAATTGACTCTTCACACACCCTAAGGCCGACCAAACACAAACAAACCACACAACACTCACTACAAAATTTCCTAAATCCAAAGTAGACACAAAGGGTATAGGATATTCTTTCCAAAATAAAGCTGAGAGAGAGTTACTTGGCATCCCTATATATTTTCTTAGGCACAAGTGGAAGAATCACCCAACCGCCCTCCCACACCTTCTACTAGGATTATCTTCTAAGCCCATCCAAGGTCAACCAGAAATAGCCTTCTGGTGTACCCATGTATGAACCTTAGATGTCAAAGAGACTAAAGGCTACCAAAACTATATTAACAGTCTGGGGAGACATTCGCAAGACTGATTCATACACATGTGTAGGGTAGCAAAGCCTGAAACCCTATCAACACCGGCACCACACGGGGCCCAAGAGGTGGTATTGACAGAAGTCCCCAGATGCGCACAAAGCTTGGTCTACGCTTTGACAAGGAATCAGAGGGTTATCTCCTCAGTCCAAGTCTCCACGTGGCCTCATGCTTAACTCCCGTTTGAGAGGAGCTTCCCAGATACAATCAACATAGAACATGATTTACCTATTGATTGGTCAACTACGTCTGAAATCAAATACTTCTGGAGAGTTTAAAATCCCTAATCCACAAGTCTAGCCTAAGCTAGTTGGTGTAGGAGCCTAAAAAATAAAACTTACTAATAATTTTTAATTATATCGTTAATTTTAAAAAGGCTATTTTTAATCAGAGGTAAATGGCGTGAAACTAGTGTGATGTTATAGACTCGATAAGAAAAAGCAAATTTCAAAGTAAATTATGACTATTGAAACCAAACTTCTTTTCTTTTTGTAAATAGAAGTTAATGAATAGTATAACTAAGTGCGTGAAAACTAAGACTTCTTTTTATAATTTTATAATTTTTATTTGAAAAATACTGAAAAAGAAACAACTAAATCCAACTAAATGCAAAAAGTATAAAATGTTTTTCTTCTCTTTCAAAAACTTCAAAAACTATAATGCAACTAAATGCAAGTTTTGAGCAAGTTCAAATAATCAAAGGATATAAAAAGTGAAATGAGGCATAAAGGACCTAAAGTAACCTACTTCAACCAACAGGAAGAAGACTTGGAAAAAACCTGACTTGGAGAAACTATTGAACCCAAAGAGTCCACTAGATTCACAAAAGAAGAGTGGCAAATGGACACCACAAGACACAACACATAGTATAAAGCATCTAAAGCCCTGACCACTGAACTAGACACAAGCAGTCAAACTTATAGACCAAGCAGGAGGACCACCTACACTTCACAAATGAAAGAAATTCAAACAAAAGGCTCAAAGGCTTGATGAACAAGAAAATGATGTGACACACAGACTTTAGACTCACATAGTCATGCCGTAAACATAAGACTTCCAAACAACTCAAAATCCAAAGAGAGAGGGACAAGCAAACCCTATCCAACTTATAGACTGCTACAAGACACACGCGACTGTGTATGTAGGAAGCCCGTGTACGACATGCGACTGTCTGGACGACAACTCGCGTGGACAAGGTCACACACACGACTGTGTACAAAGAAACCTGCATGTATTGCTAAAATGTTTTCAAAGAAAAAATACTAGCATAGAATTCTAGGCATACTACACTGTAAATGAAAAGTAAGATAAAAAGAATCACACTCAGAATCAGAATTAGAACAAAGACTGGTAAAGGGACCTACAGGATGGACCCACAATAGGCTGGAATCCCGAACTGAGTTGCCAGTTCTGTTGTACAAGACAAGACACCCTTGTAACCTAGGGTCTGGGGTTACCAACTTACTAATAGACTTGTAGACAATCAGCTCTTATAGCAAATGGAATAGGAATAGGAAGAGAGTTTAGCTTACCAGGTTTATGATGGTTGATCCAAGCTTGGTCTTATCCTACTTCAACCTTCTCCAAAGCTTCTAGGGCTGCTTCTCTTCAACTGCAAAGAGCCAATTCTTCAAGCAATATCTCATACATACATACATACATACATATATATATATATCAGAGGTTAGATGAAATACATATTAATAACATAATTTAAATAATTCATTAACCAATATACATGAGAAAATCACAATATAAAGATTGGAAGAAGAAATCTCTTTATGAACAAATAGTGAATAGGTGAGAATACAACCCAAATTCTGACACAAGGACTCCTTTGCAACTGAGGACACTCAGTTCTGCTACTCCAAGACTCTGAAGGGATACCACCAGCATAACTTTTCTCTTTTAGAATTGATTGATTAGTCCCATCCCAAGGCCTCTATTTATACATGGGAAAATAGAATAGTTTCAAAGGTGAGGATGGTTGAGACAATTGGGATAGTTATGGATTAAGGCCCAACTAATCTCGTCTAATCACAATTTATATTTTCTAATGTCGAATTAAGGTACATGCAAATATGTATATAAGAAAGGCGCGTATGACACGCTTGTTGCTCGAAGGAAACTCATGTGTTTAATGTGCATGCAGGTTGCAATGCAAATAGTCGCGTGTGACACATGAGTTGCAATGCAAATACATGTGTGTGCAAACCTAAACTCAAAATAAAAATATATGAAGATGGTCTGAAGATTATGCATCAATGGTCATGCACATCTCTATTGTTTTAGGAAACTTCAATCCAAATTGTCCTTTTGTGTCCCGACATAGTAAATGTCAGTACTCGGATGGAGAAGTGCCATTTAGGTTAATAACAGTATGTGCAGGTCAACTCGATGTAGAAATAGATAAGTGCATTTATCAACTTAATTTTTTTTTTAAAAGGTCAATTACTTATATTCCCAAGTTACTATTAATCAATTAAAATTAATCAGCAGTAGATTCAGGGTTACATGCATTCAAGATCAACCTGTAATTCATATGTTAATTGGAAAATTAACATGAATAATTGATTTAATAGTTTTTGTGAATCATTTGCAGAAATAGATTAATATCTTAATCAAAGAAATTTAATTAAAATATAAGTACACAAACACTCATGCATTAATAGAAATCCAAATCATAAATCAATTCATTAATGATTGGCTGCAAACTCAACAGTATTCATTGATAATTAAGGTGAAGAAATTAGACATCATCAAAGAAATTTGATAATTTACCCAAAAAAGATGCCGAAAGAAACTAACTCTGATTCATTGTTCTGCAAGAAATTACATGATTACAAGTGAAACAATGTTTCTCCAGTCCTTCCTCGGCAATTATCTTTCCCCACAGTGGCGCCCCCAACTCCACTCTTTAAAGTACAATAAATTGATCTCTAAAGAGTCAGAGAAGAGAAAAGAAGAAATTCCATTCTCCCATATGCAGAGATCAACCTCCCCTCTTATTGTCATAGAAAGTGGTCTATAATAAATGTTCCCCAAAATCTTTTAAGATATTCACCAAATATTTGCGGGAAAGATCCCATAATCAATCATAGAGACTAACCTGAACCCACTAATTATCCCCTATGTATGATGAAGGAGATAGATGACCTGTCTTAAAAGATTCATGATAACAATATCCTTAAAAATTGAAAAGTCATCCACTTGTTCCTTCTTCGAAGGACTTGATGGAAAAATAAGTTCTTCATTGATTATAATATCCTGGATAATGGTGTGGTCTTGATCAACCATTTTTTTAGTGACCTTCACTTTCTTCTTCTGACGAAAGTGCATGCAAATAGATATGGCCTCAAGTTCTTCTTCACTACCACTGCTTTCATCAGGAATATCAGTATGAAAAGGTGGCGACACAGGTTCTTGATAAAGAACATGGTGAAGTTCCTTTTCTTTATCAAACATGATAAAATATTTGTGATCCCCCTGCATATTACACTCAATATAAGCATCAGAAGGAAAACTTATGGAAACTAGCCAACAATAATTACCTATTACCGCATGGAAAACAACCAATTACTTATGTTGAATCCTGTATTTAATAAGAAACAAACATAGTTTTCAGAAATGACTGAGTCATAATTAAAATCCTACGGCTTGGAACTTGCAATTATCACTTCTGTATTGTCATGACGCACAACATGTGTCGACAGAAATTGGATTAAGACATAGTAAAATAGTAATAATTCATACATGATTTACATCAAATCTTAGCGGCTAATTCATTAAAACTTAATCGAATCAATGATTACCAATTCGTGAGAGATTACAAGTGAAAATCGCAATTTAAAAATCGAATCGCAAACATAAGAATTTAGAAGCTGAATGATTATTAAAATAATCCCAACCATCGGATCAAGATGAATCCACGATAGAGATTTAAACTTACAAGCTGCGTCTTCCCCACAATCCGTAATTGCGGGATGCAGGAATGCAAAAATCTCTTACAGTCTAACTAACCTTTCCGCAATCCACAATACGCAATTGTGGGATGCAGGTTGCGGAAACACACAACATAATTTATTAACCTAACTACTTTCCTCAATCCGCAATTTGCGGATTGCGGGATGAAAAGTTCAAAATATTTACAAAGCAATCCCGCAATCCGTAATTGCGGGATCTGGGTTATGGAACATAAAACACATCGCGGAGTAAAGACCTTCCCATAATATGCAATTGTGGGTTGCAGGTTACGAGAAAGACAAAGTTTTGGGAAAAATTGATTCTTTCGGCAACTCACAACAAACACATAAAAATGCATAAATTTAAAAAAAATGTTAACTAAATCAATCACGACAAAGACATAGAAATCATGATAAACAACAAGGGAATCCCAAAATGACTACTTAAGCATTACCTTTTGCATATAAAAATTGGGCTCTCATGTTTTGGATCAAACATGGGATCTGTTGTAGCTATAATAGGTTCACGCCCAACACATTTATAGAACTCAATCGTGCAATCAATCTTCTGCACATTCTATAACAATAATCATCTCAGTATACGTATTTTAAGGTAAATCACATAATATAGTCAGTATATCATCCTACGACAATACTCTTGTCCATCAGGGTCCATGCCCAATATATACAATCACATACATGCTAAATAAAACATATGCATTTGGATTACACCCAATATATCTTACAAATAATCATACTCATGTGTAGTGGGGTCTTATGCTCAATATAAAAAACATAAACATCAAAACAACATCATATGCAATGGTAATTATTCCCATTAGTGTTAGGTCAAAATTCAGGATATTACAAGTTGCAATGATCTCTGCCAAACAAACAAAGAATCTTATTAACCATGCTCAGAAACTCAGATTGATTATGATAAAGCCTCAACATTCTAGGAAGACTGCAACAACTAGTCAACTCACCAGCCAACGCAACTCCTGACAACAACAACATATCAACCACATTATTGAGGAAAAACATAACGCATATCGAGAGCCAAATGGAGTACCTTTACATTTCCAGGTAAAACACTCGATTGAACTTGTTCATGGTTCTTCATTACCTAACACATTTCACTACAACAAAAACTAGATTTAGCGTCGGATTTAGCGCCAGATTTTAGTGTAAATTTTTCCCAATTTTGGTGAACAATCCGGCACTAAACTTGGCGCTATTTTACAATTTCATAAAACGCCATCTATTGCATCTTTTTTCCCGTCCTTTTTAACATCCATTTTTGTGTCCATTTGTGTGCCCAATTTTTTGCATCTTTTGTTACGCCCTTATTTGCACTCAATTTTGCACCTTGTATTGCATCTTTCTTTGCGTCCTTTGTTACATCTTTGTTTGCACCCATTTTGACGCTCATTTTTGCATCCAATGTTGCGTCTTATTTTGATCCTAGTTTTTCATCGAGTCTTGCACCCAATTTTGTACCATGTTTTGCATCAAATTATGTGTCCAATTCTGCATCTAGTGTTACATCTAGGTTTGCATCCAATTTTGGGCCCAATATTGCGTCTAGGTTTGCATCTAGTTTTGCATCCAATTTTACTTATAATGTTGCATCCCCTTTTGCATCTAATTTGCATCTTGTTTTACATCTTTTTTTGTATCCATGTTTGTGCCTAATGTTTCAATTTGTTTTACGTCCTATTTTGCATCTAGGTTTGCACCTAGTGTTGCATCTTGGTTGATATCTTTTTTTGCATCTATGTTTGAGCCCAATGTTGCACCCAATGTTGTGCCTAGTGTTGTGACTAGTTTTCCACCCATGTTTGTATCTAATATTGCATCGAGTTTTGTGTCCAATGTTGCATCCCATCTTGGATTCAATATTACATCTAGTTTTACATCCAATGTTTCGTCCCATCTTGCATCCAATATTGTCTCGTTTTAAGTTTTTGTTTGCGCCAAGTGTTGCTTCCAGTTTTTCACTTGGTGTGACGCCTGGTTTTATGCCCATCTACACACCATATTTTGTGCTCAATTTAATGTCCAATGTTACGTCTAGTTAGGAGTCCACTTTTGCATCTACTGTTGCATCTAGTTTTTGGCCTAGTATTGCATCTAGTTTTGAGTCATTAATTGTGTCTAGTGTTGAGTCTCTTTTTGCATCCAATTTTGTGTTTAATGTGACATCCATTTTTGTGTCCACATTTGCGTCTGACATAAGGTCCACTTTTGCATCTACTTTTGTGTTTGGTGTGATGTCTACTTTTACATCTTGTTTTGCATTTAGTGTTGCATCTAATATTGCATCCATATTGCACCACTACATTTTTTACCTTTAGAAATACAATACAATATCATTAGGGCATGGAGGAATCGAACCTCCAACCTCCTGCTTATAAGTCAGGTGCTCTTCCATTGAGCTAGAACCCTTTAAAAATTGAGAAGATGAGCAATATTAACACATTAGATTTCATCATTTGTAATTCTAATAAAAGACAATAAGATTCAAAGACAGTCATGCTTAAAATCCAATTTATTTTTCCAAACACATTAATAAGCACAAAAATCTATCATGATCAGGCAACAAATATCAAACAATTGCACAGACTATTAAAGTGGTTTGCAAAAGGGTCTTAGAGAACAAGATATTTTATTGATGCATACCTAATAACCTAAATTTGAGAAGGACAAAGAATAAGGGATGTGTTTAAGAAATAGTTGTAGGATCCAATTGAGGATGTGTGTTGCTACATAAATGTTTCTATTCATTGATGATGTGATTTTGTTCAGCAATGGGATGGTAAGAGAAGCACTCATGAATGGTTACTTAAAGAATATTCCTACTATGTGCATCATATATGATCTAATGAAATTTTAACAATGAACACCAAGAAAGAGGATTTATATTATGTGCATTATTTATAATCTAAAAATTAGTAAGATGTCATCAGGGAAAAGCATCATATTGGTTTCCACAATTGATAAGGCCACAAGGAGGTAGATGAAGTTGAGGGGTTTCCCATCTTACTTACGATTGTTCGATCAGGTATATTGGGTCTACACCTTAATTCAACATCATACTTTAATTTCAAAGGCAGAGGAGGTCTGAAATTACTTCTTGATACGGCCAATGAATATGCCTGCTTATTTTCACTTTTCGGAATTAAATGAATGTTGAAAGAAAGCAAGAATTTATCAATCAAGTCCAATACCTCGTTTCTATACGCTTTCAATCTTGGCTGATTGGTCTGGTACAAATTTATGACTTGTTGGACAACAAATTTTTTACACAGAAAAAACCATAAAAACTATTTTCTTCCTATTCATAAGAATAAAAAAAAAGATGACATACATCTTCTCAAGTTATTAATAAAGCAAATCATAAAATATCAACCCACAATTCATCTATACAAATAACAAAACCAGCTAACTATCCTTAACTAGAGGTTAAGTACTTGAAATCATTCTATCAACAGAGGGTTCTAAAAAAAGAAAATCTTATAACTATCTTTATAAAGGAAATCTTGCTACCAAGAGAACGTAAGCACGAATTGATTGGAATATAAAAATAATAATTAAAAAAAAACCCAAAAGTTCCAACATATTTTTCTCCAACAATTAAAACTGGAATAGCTCATTAACATGGCAAATATCTACACACATCCCTCTGCATGGATTCATGTGAAACAATTCTCGATTTTTATTTTTTCTTTGTATCAGGAATCATAATAAATTGTTGGAGTTAAAGAGAAAGTTGGAATTCGGATAATTGATATACAACATGAAAAGTATGGGTGGTGATATGACATAATTTACTGTCCCTTAATAGCCAATCTAGGTAAAAATTGACAAGGTGTAATAAAAGTTGGCAAAGCCAAGCTATCAATAAAATCCTAATTGCAATTAATGGAGGGAAGAAAAGATCAACTATCATACATGCAAAGCATTATATCTTACACATGGATTGACTAAAAGCAGTTGGCAGTTTATTGGGCACTGATAACAGACCCTGGGTAGCCCATGCCAAGAAAAAATAAGCATTTAAGGGAAACTTAAACGATGTATCAATGAAATTGAAAAGTGTTGAAGGCGGGTATTGATTGAATGCCTTTATGAAGGTGTTTAAATGTAGGGGCCAATAGTAAAAGAAAGATGCTCTTCGCAGCCACTGGTTACCTACAATATCTCTTACGATCCTGCCATGTTCATTCCTCTTACATATTCTCAATGCTTTAAATTAAGACCCTAACCAATGAAAATACCATAAGTGATTGTTTCTTCCATATGTGTGAATTTTATAGCACATTTAAGCCGTATTAACACATGCAAACTACAGAGGATAACATGCAAACAATTGAGGATAAATTGCAAGAAATAATCACTTCGACATAATTTAGTGTCCCATGCTGCTGAATCTAGAAGAGATGAAGTGCACCCTAGTTGTTTAATTCAAACTATTGTAAATGAAGAGCCCATATTTGTTCATGAGTGTTCCTAGGAATGCAAAAGGCTATCTACACTCTTAGTTTAGATTTACACTTCAAATATTATAACCTGCAACTACAAATAGAAAAACTAGGAACCACCTATCAAAACATAATATATGCATCTACTAGAAACAATATAGGTAAAAAATATTAGGGGCAATCACCTTTCCTTCCAAAATACCCTAAATATCAAACTCCTCCAAAAGATTTGCAGCCTATACTTCCACGGTATAAAATTGTGGGTGACCTCCAGTATGTGTCACGTAGAGATATAGACAAGTCATATTTGGAAGCCCTAAAATCACACTTCAACAAATTGATAGGTGACAAAAGAAATTAGATCTACAACCAATCATAGGGGTGATTGCTTGTCTTAGGTCAAAATCAACCTTCCAATCACTGGAAATTTGGGCATCTCAACCAACAACCCATGACAAGCCTTTGTGCCTCTCACATGCATAGATCGGCATCAGGGCATCAGACCTATTGAATCCCTCTTACAACTCCCTTCGAAAATATTCCTTGGAAACCTTGTAAGATATTAGTGTCTCTACTTTAATACCATGTTAAAATTTTAACTCATTGTTCACAATTTCACTCAAATAATTACAACCTAGAATGACAAACTGAAAGGCTAGGAAACCTGTGTAAATGAAACATAAGGGACATCACGATCCATTTATTATGACAAACAAGTATTGATACATAGATCTGGGTGCTTTTATTTGGAGCAAGAGTTTCTTCTTTATGATCAGCTTCAATCCATGTATCCTTTCCCCATGTATGCTAACGTTTGTATAGAGATGGGAAGCGAAGGATGTGATGGGAAAAATAGTAGAAAAAAACTCTGCTAGCATGGAAGATGTGAAGGAGAGGATCACAATGTTGGGTCAATTTACGCAACAAAAAATAGATGAGGACAACAAAAAATAAGAGACTATGTTGAAGATGTTGTAGGAGATGAAGGATCCTATTCAACACTCCCACGAAGAAAGCAGGAATGAATCCCAAGGGCATGGGAAGGTGTGGGTGGGAGAACTGAAAACTGGACAGATAGAATTGATGTCCATAAATCTCTCTAATGCAAGGATGTCAACATAAACACTCCACATATCTCCATACATATTGGCCAAAGTGGGAGTTAATTGCATGCCCAATCTTGGAAGGAGGGTTATAGACCCTTCACATATGTTTGGGCAGGCATTGGGATCCAATTAATCACCACTAGTATAGATGATACTCCAACCTCAAGGATCTAGGTATTTTATTACTTTAGTCACTTTCGTGTTAGCTGGGTTAACTTCACCTTGACATAGCTCAATAGTTCATTAGCTAGCTTCGATCGATGGAATGAACTTGACATGTGATATGGAGAAAGGTTGTTTTATCAATGGAATGTGAATTTGTTTTATTTTAGACTACACAGTGATGATATGATACAAAATATATACAGTCTAGCAAGTATATTTGTAGGATGTACTAACAGTAGAACTATGTGAAAATAGGTGTTAATGTTACTGTTTTGAAAGACTTGGATATGAACTGAAGCATATTTTGTTATCCTTAAAAAATTGAAGTATAGACTACCAAGTGAAGCCACCACTCCTGGATATCAAGAGTGAGTTTTAGAATCTTAATGCAGCCCCACTGATTTTTTCTATGTAATGGTAAACCCTATATCCTTTTGTATCATAATTTAATCATGAGAAGATCATATCGAAGCAAAAACAAGCAAAAATATACTTCATTATCTAGATTTAGTGTGTTCAAAAGAATATTCTTGTTTACACTACTTTGATTCAAAAAACTATATGAAAATGGGCATTATCCATGAAATCATGTTGAAATTTTCAGTACATGGTAAGCAAACCTGCATTTAGAAATAAAATAAAACCTGCTACTAGGTTTGAATCTTTGCAAATTTGCTTACACAAAAATTATATTAAGAAATTTCAGAACTGTTAAAACATCATCCTACTAGTTAAGTCAAAACATCAGATAGCTAAGTGCTATATCTACCCAAACCACTGAAAATCATATCAGTAAGTATAATTTGCAACTCCAATCACATGCCTCAATTAGAATGAAAATACAGATTCCAAAACAAACTAGCTCAAAATCTCTTGCATTTATGCACTAGCTGATGTGCCCTTCCTCTCTTCAACCCTTAAAAAACATTTAGAAGTGATTCTGGGTGACCATAGCAGTGATAAAAATGTTGAAACTCAGGCCTGGGCAAATTCCTAAAACTTTATGGGCATGGTTTCACCCTTGAGCAGTGATGAAGAAGGTCATTTGGCACGTTTTGGGCACAAGTTAGGCAGTTTTAAGCAAGTTTCAGACCTTGAATCAACATAAGAGGAAAATACGGGTTGTTTCATAGTACAATTGATCATGGTTAAGGACTTTTCCGGGCTATTGATATAATTCCTAGCCCTCTTTTGACCTCAAATCAACAGATAAAAACTTTGTATCTATTGCTGGGAAAATTTGTGGGTAAACAACAGCAATATAAGCAACTTCTGGGTATAAAAGTGATTCTCAAACTCAAGTCTGTGCACTCTCTCCTCCTATATCGGTATTTCTAGGCACTTACAGAGTAGTCTGATGGACTAATCAATAATAGTGTTAGTTTTGATGGCTTAAGTTTACTATTTTAACTCACAATTTGATTGCTGCCCTCTTTTATTTTAATTCTGATTTTCAATTTGCAGCATAAGTATTGAATGCTCTTTAATTGTACTAGCATTGTGTAACTTGAGTTGGGTAACCCGTTATAATATTTGGGCACTTTTATTTAATCATTTCATCTAGTTATTCATTTTATTTTACATGCTTACTATTGCTGGTCACTAATATAATATATTAAACACTTAATCACTTCTACCTAAGACAAAGAGGAGTCAAGTCTTTACCTTTAGCAAAGGCCTCCTTGGCTCAAGGCCAAAACTTGCCTCTTTGCAAGAGAAATATTTGAGAAGATTTATCTTGGAAGAAGTCTTTCAAAGGAGTTGGAAACTCCATATGTTATTAACCTATTTGGCATAAATAAAATCTTAAGTACCTTGGGCACATCCCAAGGGAGCACCTTCATACTTGTGTTTCTTTAATTGTCATATTCATTTTGGTAATTAGCACTCTAACTCTTTGCACTCTTACACTTGGATAAGCATTATTCACACTTAAAGTCCATGTGAAATATTTTAATGTTGATGCTATTTCTCATGACATGTTGTACTTATAAAGTTTCAGCACTATCTTCCTCACAACTAAAGCTTAAGCTAATTCATTTGGATGCATGTTATGTTATTTTGAGCTTATTGTACTACCTAATAATTAAATATGTTAAATGCTTCATCACTTAAAGAAATATTTATGCATCTAGCTCATTGAGTTCATCTTTCACTCACTTAAGCTCGTCTAAATCAATATAGATTTTGCTAGGAGCCTTTCTCATCCTTTATCCTAGCCGAACTAGGGACCTTAGTTTCAACTCATTAATTTTTCATCACTTAAAGAAATATTTAGGCATCTAGCTCATTGAGTTCATCTTTCACTTACTTAAGCTCGTCTAGATCAATATAGATTTTGCTAGGAGCCTTTCTCATCCTTTATCCTAGCCAAACTAGGGACCTTAGTTTCAACTCATTAATTTTTCTAAGTGTCCTAGCCCAAAAGTTTGAGTGTACCAATTTCAACTCCATCTAATTACTATAAATTCTCTTAACCTTCTCACAAATCACTCAAAGCAATACTTTGGAAAGTTGGCCCATTAGTATTGTCCTTCTAGGCTTGCTATTGGAAACTACGATTATTACTTAGGAACCTTTGGTTGGGGACACTTCCCTTGGTTAGTATAGTTCTTCCCTTAGAGCTAGGAGATTGAAAGAGAGACGATTATTCCTGGTAGTGATTACATATCATCCTTAACCCATGTAGTTACATGATATGAGTAATCAATAATACTGAGATTCATGACCCTTGTTTAGTATAGCAAACCCAAAACTCTGCTTGAATAATGGCACAAGGAATTGTCCACTTAGTCTTGATGATATGATAGAGCATCAAGATATATACACTCTCCATCTTGTCCCAATCAAACTCAAGAAAGCTATACCCCCACACCTCAAAACCATAAAGGATTGTGGGCCAAATAATATAATCTATGAGATCCATCTTGGATGATGTGCCTTGGAAGTGGTTTCAAAAACATTGTCGCTCAAGTAGAGCAAGGTATCCATGCCCCTTATTGTTCTTATATATGAGTGGTTTCCTCAACCTAAACCTAGGCTTTGAAAATTGGAAATTTAAATAGGTTTGATGTTGCAATCTCAATCGCCTCCCCACAAAACAAGATTTGCAACTCTGTAAGGACATTCTTTGAACCATTGAATATCATCACTGTAAAGTCCCCTCGCCATAATACTGATATATTTAGGTGGTGTTGTGTATGTTGTTTGGTAGAGTATTTTTTTCAAACAGTTGATGTACTGAAAAGTTTATTTCCGGTCTAGGACTTTTGTCAAACAGTTTGCATCATATTCACAATGTTTGGCACACAATGGAAATTTATTGATTTCAACACCACAAAACAACATTACATTTCAAGCATTTAACAAGAATATGCCCAAACTATTATAATCAGAGACCATATATGGTATTTATTGCAAAAGACATACCATAGAAATAAACGAAGGTGGTTCTATTTTTAACCAGTTGTAACAGCATAATATAATTAGGTAACTAAATCAGATTTTAACATTATTAGCAGACCTGTAGAGTAGCACCATCTGACCGTCCTCTTGGATGACGAAGCAACCTCTCTTTTCGGCACCCCTATGCATTGGATACTTGACAGTGCACAAGTAAATGATAGCAACTGGGTACGATGGCAGTGACAGGCTTCAACTAGCCCACTCATCAGTCCTCACATATCCTATTTGACAAGAAGATTGACTATAGATAGCACACCCAGTTCAGTAATATGTGGATTATCTTGAATGTACAACTCCCTCAGGTAAAACACAACCCCTTTTATTATTGGTTTTGAATGTATGATGGTGATGACAGGTGGGAGGCCTAATGGAATGTACCCAACAACACATTTTGACTCCCCTGCAAGCAACGTACAACAGTACAGTCACAACATGTATGTCACTCAATCTTGGTGTATACCTTATCTAACTTCTCCTCAAGGTAGTCCCACCTTCCCTCACATGTCTGCGCCCTCCTCCTGGATGGATGAAGATCTAGTGATCTTCCCAACTCGGTGCATCCCCTTAGACAAGTGCACCCTTCAAGAAATGATTGTAAACTCTACAAATCATGCAAGCTCATAATCAAGGGCACCATGACCATTGTCTACAAGCTTCCACTTAGGTGATCAATCCACGATCAAGCAAGACATGAACAATGCCACCCACCGTTGAAGATTGTGATCAAAATGACAAGTGGACACCCATACAAAATGGGGGTTAACAGAGTGCTTGACTGGTATGCAATGTGCATGACTTGATGATAGTTGTAGTCTTTCTAGAACACTCCTCTAAGTATGAAGTAGACACCTCTAAGTGAGAGTACATCCCTTCACATATCGAATAAATTATAAAAGCATTTAGAAATCCTCCAAAGGATTCACCAAAGAACAATAAAACTCCAGGAAAGGGGATGCACCAATAAGCTCAACACTGCCCTAAAATAGGAATCCTCTCTCAATGAAAGCCTCTCAAATCAATGCCAAAACATGATGCCTCTCAACATGAATCCTCTCTCAAAATAGGATTCCTCTGGTTCTGAAGCCATGTTATGCTCAAACGAAGTGGCCCATGCCACAAGAGCTGTTGACTCCCACTACAAATACAATGTCATGGACCTGGCTTGCAGTTTACCTTGAGACTACTGGTCTGCATTTATTCTGAGGAATAGATGTTACTGTGTGATCTTCATCAGTTGTTGAATTACTTTGTATATATGCTTCTATCAAAAATTTCGACCTTGATGAACACAATATCTCCAAGCCTCCATTGTCTTCAGGCAGCAGGAGCCTCCATTGTCTACAGAGACAGGCAGCTGTTTTGCCTTCTCATCTTTTAGCAGGTGCCATGTAGTAAAACCCTAATGGAAACAGCAAACGTAACCCTTGTTATTATTCCTGTCTGGCAGCAAACGTAACCCTTGTTATTATTCCTGTCTGGCATACCCTAAACAAGAATTATACCCTCCCAGTCCTCATCCACAACTTCCATAACACCATTAATTACCAGACGCCACAATAGTGTTAATGCCTCTAACAATTGGTTAGCTGTTAAATTGTGGATTAATATTTTACAGTGGCAATATTTTCATGGCTCCTTGGAAAATGGAGGGAATGGGCTCACGATGGAGGATATGTTGGCCTTGCCTCCTAAGGATATTTTATGATATGGAAAGGGTCATATATTGTAAATATATTTACTTTATATGAATAAAATATAAAGTTTTATTGGTTTTCTTTGATGGGTAATATTTATTTGGTTTTCACATTATTAAGAACATCACATTCCACCTTTTTTATCCTGGTTTACACTTTTTAATAAAATAAACTACAAGGGTAATTTAATAAGATTTTTTTTTATAGGTTTTATATTAAAAAGTATCATTTATTTATAAATTTTAGATATGCATGGTTATTATGACACGTGGCAAGCCAGGTTGGCTTAAATAAATGACCATGTGATGTAAATTTCATAATTACTTTTTGTATGAATTCCTAGTAATGAAACTACCTGGTTTTCTTGTTTGAGATTCCCATGAGACATCAACATTGTTAGAGACACTCTTATGACCAGGTCTAAAATTGTTTTTAAAAACTTCCACACCTTTATTGCAAATACAACAACTTAGTAAATATTGTGGAATCTATACACAAATATCCCAGACCTAATCAAGTCAGATATAGTACATTTCAATCCCAAAATTTTCATGGCTCCTTGGAAAATGGAGGAATGGGCTCACGATTGAATCAGCTGGCCGCAATCGACAGAATAAAGAATGGAACACCGATTGCAAGCGAAGATTGCGATGGAGTTTAACAATTTTGACGGTCCGCTCAATCTCGACCCAACCCATATATATCGACCCAAGCCATTTATATCTCAAGATTTAACATCTCCACCCTCCCATTGATATATAATTACGTCGAAGACATTTTTCTCTGAGGTCGAGTTTTCGACATAGTTCCCAATTTTTGGTCGTCCCTCTGCCTAATCAAAACCATCCACGTATTTCTACACTGTTCTCTACACTCTGTCATTACAGTATTTCCAGACGTTTATCATTTCGAAGGAGGGCACAACCGCATGCATCAGTTTGAAGGAGGGCACAGCCACCTAGAGAGGCCAAAAGTACCGTTGTTTCGCTGGCTCTATGCCACTCTAATACCAACGAGGAAGTCATTTTTCCGCACTGTGAAATATCCGACTCCGCGGCCAACAAGTGCTTTCCTTATGTTGCTTCCTCTTATGGACATATCCCTTCTGGATCACATCTACTACACCTCTTCCCATTCCCATTCCCATGAAAATTGTAACCATGGAGTCTATTTTCCTAATGGGTAGGCTATTCCATCATTTTGCAGAGATTTCTCTGAGCTGATTTGCAGTTTTCTCATCAATTTTATGTAGTTACGTCAATTCACTTTGAATTTGTAATGGCATTATTTATGATTTTGCAGTGGTTTTATTATCCTTCATTCTCCACAAACATAGTAACTAATTACATCTATGTATTTTCAACAAATTTATAGGTTTGAAGTAGATCTGTTAAAGAAATTCACCATGAGCATAAGTGAGTAGGTTTCTTTCCGTAAGCTATTAATGAAATAAAAAAGGATAATGGGCTCTATTTCTACTCCTAAATCACTCAGTTAAATGCATATTTATCGGATATTTTATGGGGGATAAGATTGAAAGGAATCATCTCCGTTAGATACAAAGTTCAATTCAAGCAAAAAAAGCAACCATCATTACGTATATAACAATGAAACGACAGTTGAGCGCATTGATAAGGGCAGAATGGAAACTCTCATCAAGACATTCTCATCCCAAACCCTACCGATATGAAATACACGGAGGCCTTGAACTATTTAAATTATAGGCTACTCTATATAAGGCCACCTTGCACTCTAAAATATACCACTTTTACAAGGGTGAGGAAGCATTCGTTAAGCGGGCTCTAAGAGGGAGGTAGGAGAATGAGGCAGCGAACTAGTAGAGTTAAATGGGCAGAGTCCAACGATATTTTTGTCATGAGCTGCCTTGAAATGGAGGTCAAATGGAGTCGTTATCTATTTCGGACAAGATTTTATTTATTTCAGACCGGATTTTATGAAATTCAACCTATTTCAACATAATTAGTAGAATTTTTAGACTATTGTATTTGGAAATTTTTTAGTTACGAAAAATCTCTCCTTATTTTGGATATTTGTCTATGACTTGTTTGTGCTCTTGGACTCATGAAATGAAATTGTATCTTGATGGAAGGAAAGTAAAAATCAACCTTCATGGATTGAGACAAGATTTTGCAAATTAATAATTACTTGATATATTATTCATGAGATATCCATGACTCTTTTTTAGTGCCTATACATGCGTTATGGTTTTTTTTATAGAGGATTTATAGTGTAAAGTTTTCATTATGATTGAGTTAATGGTCAATTGATTAAGTCATGTAGATAAGATTGCAAAAGATGATGCAAAATTATTCTTTCCAAGGCTTGTGAAGGTATACTTACAATGAATTATTCACTATAGTTTTGAATATTTTTTTTTGGATGGAAGAATTGATTTTTTTTTGTATGCAAGAATTGATAACTAAAATACTTGTCGATGTATTTTTAAAGATAATAAGATCAACTACTGTAGCTACCACTTTAAACCCCCCATACTTCATCTCGTATTGGCCCTAAAAGGAGGATTAAGGCACCATGGAGGTTCTAACTTGGACATGATCAAGGAGGTCTTTTTTCTTAGTGGGGTGATTAATATCGGGAACTTTATTCTCTGGTTGGAGTGAATGGATCTGCAAGGCCTTCAGTGCCGACATAAGAGCTGCCATAAGATATTTGATGCTTTCTTTGAAATGGTAATACAAGAACATGCAGAGAAGAACAATGACGACAATGCCGCCAACAAGGATTCCATGGATGTAATGTTGGGACTAATGGAGAACGATGATATGGAGATCAAGATCACTCGAGACCATAGCTAGGCTGTCATTTTTGTAAGTCCATGATCTCTTTGATTTTGATATCTCTCTGTCAATATTAACAATTTATGGATTAAGATGAATAATATGTACTAACAATGGCAACGACCGACGATTTAAGAATTATTAATCATCCTCTAATGTTATCGATCACAATAGTTTTCAAACCATTGTGAAGAAATTTAGTGACCATTATTTGGTTTTATATTAAATTGCAAGGTTTGATTTTGTAATTTTTTTGGTGAAAAATGTGAATCCAGGATATGTTAGGACCTAGAACAGACACGTTCTTTGCGACCTAAGAGTGGGTGATGTCTTGACATGCGTGTTTTTGTTTTTTGATTGTGATTTAATTGTCTCAACTCATTCCTCTCAAATACACATCTTATTTTATACACTAAGTAAACTAAAATTTAAACAACTTCTTATTGAATGTTGAATGTGGTATATTTATCTTAATGCATACATAGCTGTAACCTAGTGAGGTGGGAAATGACCCCTCCATTTTCAAATTGATATTTTATGTAAATATACTTATGATATTTTATTCTTTATTTATTTATTCTTTTATATGCATATGAGGAGGACTTTTTATTTCATTTGTTTTTTATTTTCACATTTTCTTCACACACATATATTCAAGCTGAAAACTATTATGCTTCTCAAGAAAATAGAGGCGGGGCTCAAACAAAGAGATGGTGATGGGTCTTTTATTAATGAGTAGATAATTTGTTGTTTTTTTTTAATATTTGTTTTAAAGAACTTTTAGGCAAATATCATTCTTTAAAGGTATGGTTCATTTTGAAGTAGTGG
The DNA here is from genome assembly GCA_001517045.1 of Pseudotsuga menziesii. NCBI lineage: Eukaryota > Viridiplantae > Streptophyta > Pinopsida > Pinales > Pinaceae > Pseudotsuga > Pseudotsuga menziesii. The sequence goes on along the minus strand of LPNX010758822.1, from coordinate 157,035 downwards.
CTAAAGTGTTTTAATTTAATTTCTATGCAATTTTTGTGAAGATTCTCCATAAAATTATAAGTGATGTTGATCAAGTTTTTCAATATTCTCCATAAAATTATAAGTGATGTTAATCATGTTTTTGGGAAGATTCTCTATAAAATCATAAGTGATGTTAATCAAATTTAAAATACTAAATATGTCATCACATTATAATTACCACATCATAATTACCACATCAAGGTCATGAGGTCCATTGAATATGTCATCACACTATGGAAGTATATAATGCCAAAGGAATCATTCACTGGAATCCCAAACAATAGAAATGAAAACAACCTTATGCTCAAACATCATTGTTGGAAAAATATTTAAATCAATACTTGTAATTAAATTGATCAAATGCTCAATTAAATTAATTTAATGCATTTAGGCCCTTAACATTTCTAAATTTTATATTTAGGAAAATAAGCTCGTATATGTATGGTCAATGAAATCACAAACAAATACACAAGTCATCAAATTTAACAAAAAACATGAGCAATAAAAGATGGAATTCAAACAAAAGAAAAGGTACTGAGAGAACTATACAAATACGTCAACAAAAATTGTTAAGAAACTATGAAGTTTTTTTTATTGTGTTATGTCAATCAACCTGATTAAGATATGAAGTGACACAATAAGGAAGAGTAGTAGACTCTAAATTATTTAGATGCATAATTTGTAATCTCACATGTTAATGCAACAAAGAAAAAAGAACGATTTATGAAGCTATGTCCAAAATGTTTAAGGTTTTATTTTCTTTTGTTAGTTCTTAACTCCGTAGTATAGTAATTACAATGTTTTAGATAATTGTATTTTTTATTTATTTATTTCTATTCTATCTCATATGCTAAAGAACCATTTTTTTTTGTTAAGCTTCAAGATATATGTGGAAGTTAAGTTAATGTTTTTATGATATCTTTGTAATATGGCTTGCATTTAAGACTTTAAAAAACACCAAGCTTTTCTTATAAATTATATTTGATTGTTTTCACAAGTGAACCTTTTTTTGTAGGATTTTAGGTACTAAACGGGCCTATCTAAAATTTCGTGTTTTGAATGGGATCAACCTATTTTTGCTAACCTTTGCTTGAGAATTTTGTTTTAGAAACTATAAATTTTAAGATTACTACAAAAAATTGCTATAATTTGTAAATATTAAATCAATCTAGTGTCTTCTTTGATTTTCTAATTTGCTAATGTGAACATTGTTTTTGTTAAATTGCTCTCGGGTGGACTCCATTTTCTCCCCAGACTTGATAGAAGATGTTTTTTACTATCTACACATTTTTAATCTCTTGTTTTGTATCATGGATAACCACAAATCTCTTCGACGTTTTATTGCACCTTTTGGGGCAATTGCTAGTTTATTCTTTGGCGTGTTTATGTATAACCAATAGGTAGTTTAATCCCCTCCCTCCTGACCACATAGGCTTTCATCTCTTCTTCTTAAAGTTGTCTTTTCTTTTATTTTTAAAACTAATGAGAAAGAGAGAAAAAGGTAAAAAATTAACAAAATAGATTTAAGAAAATTAGCAAAGAAATCAATTTCTATATGGATTTTTTCACCATAACATCATGCCTGATGTGTTGTCATGGGCCCTAGTCTATAATGTCGCTCTATGTGGGAAATATTTGACTTACAAGCAAGAAATGGTCATTTCAAGCTCTATGCGACCAAGAATAATTATCATTGATTGGGCCCTATTATCAAGTCAAAACATAACGTCTAAGGGTAAGGGGATCCTGGGTCATGTGTGATTCCCTAGACGACCTCAAAGGCCCTATATACTACATAGATAATATTTAGCCAATGAGTAAGATATGTTAGTCGTTTTTAGGTTTGACACACCAAGTATGGATTTTAGTCCCTTGGCCATGATTTGATGTGAAAAGAGTTATTGGGTAAAAACATTTTTCCTTAGGGCTCATGAACTATGTGTGGGGCCTCAGGCCACCACAAAGTCCTATAAACGGAATATTGGCATGTGAGAAAGATATAGTGCCTCTTTTATGAATTTTGGTTAACCATGGATATTTTTTGTAACTTGAGAAATGACAAGGTCAAAAGACATAGCCTTAGGCCATAACATTTTCATTTGGCCTATAAGCAAAATATGGTCGTAGAAGATTCTACACAGGGCGTAATAGAGAAATAGGAAAATACAACAACGATGGAGAATCCTTTGCATTTGTTCTTAGAAATCATGCTACCTGACATAAAATTATAAAGAAGTCACATGAGTTGATTCAATACCCAATTATTTCCATCTTCATTATTTTGATTCAATTCCAAATTCTCTCCATCTTCAATGGTCCTATTGAAGGAAAATACATTGATTTCTTTAACAGAATGTAGAAGCTAGAAGCCAGGAGGCCATCTAGAGGCTTCATCAGAAAGAATTATCTTGACTGGTACTTGAGTAATAGGCAGTTCGAGAGCCGCTTGTTATAAAGCCAAATCTTTGCAGTGTTGCGTGCCCGATCCGTTAGTCCTTATAACAGAGCAGGCTCGCTCGGTTCATTCTCAGCATCCAACGGTCGTATGGATTTGGCCCCTTGTCCCCGTAATTTATGTACCCTCATAGAGTTTGAGGTATGGCTACTCTAATTAGGTCTCCTGGATGGGTCTTATCCTAACTATTCCTAATTAGTCCATCTGTGTGAATCCATCTCATAAAACATAGTTGTAAATGCCAATATGTAGTAATACAAAATCCAATTGTGAGATATCGATCTAAATTTTGGTGACTTAGCATCAGTAGCACCACCAACATAGGTATATATTATATAGTATCTAAGAGAGAAACATCTAAGACAGAGATAGTAGAGGCATCAACAATGGTAGAGCTCCTAGTTTACTTTGATCCATCCCAAAAAACCAGGCTTTGAACAGCCTGGCCCGAGAATCAAGACACCCACGTTGCCAACTGGGCACCCTAAGAAGTCCTCATGGGCAGAATAATATTAAATCCTCTCATGACCGAATTAAATCCTCTCATGGCCGAATTGGGGACGGACCAGACAGACCAAATTGATACTCATAACCCCGAATCCATAGATTGATTTAGCAGAAGCCCCATTGGGAAATGGGTAGTTCTACATAGATCTATATTTGAAAAATCCTTCATGTTTTGCTTCGCCTCCCTATGAAACTTCATAGGTTTTAATCTGTATTTTAATTTGTATAATGTATAAGTAAATAATATGTGTATATATTTAATTATATTAAATCACATAACATATGAACTATATATATTTATTTATATTAAATCTTTTAACATATGAACTATAGTAACATATTTATATTAATTATATATTATTATTATGTTTACATATTTTACCATTATTAAGGTGAAAGAAGTTTATATATCATAAGGGTGTTTATAAAATATTTACCTATTTTATAAATTTGGTTAAGTATTATATTTACATTTATTACAAGTATAGTATGGATGGACTATGGATGTACGGATTTTAACATAATTCCCTAAAATGAAGCATGTTTTGTTGGGAGAAAGAAAATTGGGAGAAATAAATTTGGTTAAGTATTATATTTACATTTATTACAAGTATAGTATGGATGGACTATGGATGTACGGATTTTAGCATAATTCCCTAAAATGAAGCATGATTTTAACATAATTTCAATATTATGTTTCCCTTGTGGTTTGAATTTTGTACTTTGGTGGGGTGTTTTAGAATAATTTCACTTGTTATGCATGCTTTAAATGGTAAACATATCCCATATGCTTTATGATGACGATGATGAACTAGATGACAATGACAGTGATGATGTTTTTGATGATGACGATGATGGAAATGATGATGATCATGATCATCGTCGTCATATTTGTCATTGTAATCATGATTATCACAATAGTCATCATCATCGGCATAATCATCATCCATGTCATCATCATCGCCATTTTCCTTGACATCATCATCATGATTATTGACATTTTCATCAGTTATTCATCATTACCTTTGGCATAAGAAATAACATCTACCCAAAATATGTGATTAGTGGAAAAGGGTCATGGAGGACACACACAATTTATGCATGACAAATAACAACTTATTTTTTAAGATGATCAACATCATCATTCTCATTGAATTCATCATCATTGTCATTGTCATCATCACCATCATCATCATTCATTTCATTGCCATCATAATCATCGGCAATGTCACCATTGCCATTATCCTCATCATCATCATCATCATCATCATCATCATTGTCATCGTTCTCCTCATTATCAACAACATTATCATCATAATCATAACCATCCTCAATATCATAATCATTATCCTCATTTTCATCTTCAACATCTGGGTGTAAAACTGGATGCAAAAGTGGATCAAAACATGGATGCCAAAAATGATGCAACAAAAGTAGGTGCAAAAGTGGGCGCATAATGGGGTGCACCAAAATGGATGCAAAAGGTGATGCAAAAAATGATGCAATCATGGAAGCAAAACATGATGAAAAAATTGGTGCAAAGGTGGATACAACCATGGATGTAAAATTGGATACAAAAATTGATGAGAAAGTGGATGTAACAAAAGTAGATGCAAAAGTAGTCGTAACACCGAACGCAAAATTCGATGCAAAAATGGATGCATAAAGGGATGCAATAACTGATGTAAAATTGGATGCAAAAAAAGTTGAAAACGTGGATGCAAAAGTTGAAGCAAAAGTGGGTGTAAAAGTAAGCGCAAAAATGGGTGTGAATTGGGACGCGACAAAAGTGGATGAAAAAGTGGATGCAATAATAGATGCAAAAAAAGACATAAACATGGATGCAAAAAGGGATGAAAATGTGGATGCAAAAGTGGACGAAAAAATGGATGCAAAAATGGCTGAAACAAAACGAGATGCAAAACTAGACTCAAAATAGGATGTAAACTTTGATGCAAAACTTGGCACGTGAAGGGATGCAAAAAAAGAAGCAGAAGTGGATGCAAAAGTGGAAGTAAAAAAGGATGTAAAAGTGGATGAAAACAAGGGCGTAAAAGTTGAGGAAAACATGGGTGTAAAAGGGGGCGCAACAAGAGTAGATGTACAAACTAGGTGCAAAACTAGGCTGAAAACCTGTAGCAAAACCTAATGCAAAACCTGGCGCATAACTAGGTGCAAAACCTGGTGCAAATTACGTTGCAATTTGTGCCAGTTTTAGAAAAAGGATGAAAAAACGCCTAAAATAGCACCAACCCATGAAATTGCACCATTTTGTCCAAAAAATGAAGAAAAATACACTGAAAGATGGTCTAGAAGCAAAAAAGGATGCAAAAAGAGACACTAAATCCAGTTTTTGTTGTAGTGTTTGTTTACAAAATATCCATTTTTGATAACGAAGAGATCCATAAACAAATTCAGGATTTGATAAAAAAAAGGTCACATCCGACCCAAATCCTCTCTTTGTGGAAGTTTAGTCGTCCTCGTTCCAAAGAAAGATGGGACTTGGCGCATGTGCATCGACTATCAAGCTCTCAACAAAATTTTGGTGAAGAATATATACCCTCTTCCAAGGATAGACAAACTCATCGACTATATTACAGGTTCTAAATTCTTTACTAAGCTCGAACTCAAGTTGGGATACCATAAGATTCACATCGAGTCCAACAATGTATGGAAAACTGCTTTCAAAACGAAGGAAGGATAGTTATAATGGTTAGTTATGCCTTTCGGCTTAACTAATTCACCTGCGACCTTGATGCAATATATGGATGACCTTCTACGACCTTTCATCGACAAGTGTGTCATTGTCTATCTCGACGATATCTTGATTTTCAGCTGATCACAGGAAGAACATGTCAAACAGATTCGACAAGTCTTTGATACTATCCAACAACATCGACTATATTTGAACATGGAAAAATGGACATTTGCGATGAACAACATCAAATATTTAGGGTATGTAATTGACTTTGCAAGATTCATGTCGACCCAGAAAAAGCATAGATCCTCAAATATTGGCCCATTCCTCAAATCATTCATGAAATAAATTTTTTTCTTAGTTTGGTGAATTTTTTCCGATAGCTCATACTCTACTTAAGTCACATAGCCTAGCCCTTGAATCAGTTCACTAAGAGAAATGGGAGAACTGTCTTCAAATGGATACCGACACAACAACAAGATTTTGAGCAACTAAAAAAAATCTTTGTACTGCACTAATAATTGTGTTACCTGATTTGCATCATCCTTTTGAGATTGAGACTGACGCATCAGACTCTTCTTTAGGAGCAGTTATCACTTAGTCTAGTCACCCAGTCTCTTTTCATTCTGAAACATTCAATGACATTGTTAGAAGGTATTTGACGTATGAGAATGAACTCTATGCCATTGTGCAAGCCCCCTTTGCAATGGAGACATTACATCCTTGGGAAGGAAACAATCATGCTTATTGACTACAAGCCCTTATAGTTCGCCCCATCCCAATCGAAATTACAAACAACTTGACAACTTAGTCGACCATCCATTACTCTACTTTCTAAAGTGATGAGTATACAGGGTTACACCACCACCACTTGGATGCAATTGTATTCGATAGACTGTGACTTCTCTGTAATTTATCAACAGATTTAGACCTACACGCTGTCTACTACTGACTACTTCCTGAAAGTCACATTGCTATACAAACTTGGACAACTTTGTGTACCAATCGGTGAGCATCGACAACAACTCATTTTGGATGTGCACTACAACAAGGATGCACAACATTTTTGAGTAGCAAAGACTCTTGTTATCCTCCAAAAATATTTCTATTAGACTTCACTTTAATTTGATGTCAACATGTACATTCGATCGGGCGTGGTTTGTGCCATTGCTAAATGTCGAATCAACGACAAGGACTTTATATGCCTTTGTTGGATCCTAGTAGACAATGAGAATATATCTCTATGGCCTACCTGACGAGATATCCTACTACCAAACATCAACATGACGTGATCTTAGTAGTGGTCGACATATTTTACAAGATGGCTATCCTCATTCCATGCAAGAAGACTAAAACAACACAACAGATTGCTCAACTCTTCTTCGAACATGTTTGGAAACACTATGGCATTTTGACAACCATCACTTCTTATAACATAACCCAATTACCTGAATAGATTGTCCAGGTGGGAAGTAGAAAATTTCTTCTTCTTATATACATTTAATTACACCAAATAAATTTAGAATCATTGTTTACTTACCATAACATTCTTCAAGATAAAGAATTTAAAATACCCTTGCTTAATGCTAATCTACATAAGCAAATCTGATTGAACATTTAATAAGGTACAACCGTTACATTATTTGCAAGAGTATCTTTTGAAGGAGATAATGATTTACACATTAACCATGTCTTTTAATTGTAGTTAACAACCTTCATAACTAGGTACCATACTTGTTCTTGTTCTCCTGGGTGCAAGCATCAAAGATGACACGTGAGTCTCTTGAGTGGATCAAACAAAAAGGTTAGGTATACTTTAGATGATAAAAGCGGCTAACTAAAAAGTATGGACATATACAACTGATTTACTCTACACTGTCTTCCGAAAGTCATCCCAATACGTTTCACAGCCTCCGTAGCCAATACTTGAAGTCATGTAACTCAACATACATATTAGTACTATATATCAACCTATAAATCCAAGAACATAAGCTTCGTAATAAACTTATAAACAAGATAAATTAAATCCTATAAACAAATCTAACCATTACAGATACTTCTTTAATCTGACTTTAGCTTTGAGTTACTAAAAGTGTGTCTATGACTTTCCTCCCAACCATAGGCTTCATTTGACGTATGGTGTTCTGTCTAAAGCCACCCTTGTGTTGGGTGATGAATCCACTAGATTTGAGACCCAGTATAATATCTCCAGGGATTAACCAGTAATAACTCCTCACTATGCCCTATAGCATAACTAACATTTAAAAAAATATAAGTTCCTCTCCAACTAGAACCTCTAGTTATTAAAATTAATTACCTTAACCACGAAAGATAAAAAGTACTCCATTTTTTTTTTGTTATAGCAAGGAAAAGGAAGCTTAAATCACTTAGTGGAACAACCCAGCTTTTACCAAGGTGTAGATAGGTAGTGGATTCCTTATAGTTAGCCATTCTTTCCATCTAAAGTAGTGTTCCCACAATCCTTACTCACAATAATTTCATAAAGATGTAACAATTTCCAACAGAAATGTATCCATGCACATAGTCACATTCTAGCAGACTTTATTACTAAGTTAAATTCCCAAGGAGAGATTCATTTTTCTATCCAAAATTTATTTATTAAATAATTACAACCATATAACCATATCAACCAAATATAAAAGGGATAACACCCTTTCAAAGGCCCACTCCTAGTCTATACACTTTCATCCTTATAAGACAAAAGATAATACTATTCCAGATCCTTACTCGATCATCTCGCAACATTGGAAACATGACAATATAGTCTAGTTTGGATTAAACACAACATTACGATCAATACACATGCACTCAATATTATTAAAACATAGTGTAGCATTCATACCCAAATAAAACAACGTTCAGATCCAATCCATTTTAGATCTAGCACTCAAAACACATCATTCAGATTCAGTCTAAGTATTGATAAAATCCAAGTAGTTTGTATCCATTATGTGATATATAACTCAAGAATTTAGAAAACAATCAACATTTAGATAAAAAAAAAGAACAAAGCCGAGTGTTCAGATCCAATTAGACTCGACTCACGTTGGGGTTTAAATGCATCAGTCTTACAGATCTGGAACGATTCGGAAATGTAGAAGTTAGGATCAAAACACAGGAAGAGAGAGACTACCATTTAAAACATTTCTTTTATCTAGTTAGGAGTTGAACGTGGGCATATAGGTATATTGGTAAATTCTGCTAGATCAACATAAGGTAACGCAATAATCACAACATCAAAAGGTCTAAGATGCAAATGTTTAGAAAATTGTGATTCTCATTCAGGATTGTAAGAAAATTAATTTATCCTTAGATCTAAAATGCAGACCCCGAGATCGTACATAATTATCCAAAGAAAAGATATCCCAGATTAAAATGCAACCACTGCTCATAAACAACAACTAGATCTAAAATGCACATGTAAATTAATGATCCATATCATGATTTATATTTAGTCTTTGCTTTGCATCCTCACTATCTATTCACACTTTCATATCGTTTCAAATGGTGGCCACTATTCATGGTCGATAATAGTGACTATTCCTACAATCAAATCGATTTAAGTAGCAAGTAAAGAATTTGTTGTGGAGAATACAATCAATTCCCATCTTCAGATATAAATACAAGTATAAAATTTGTAATGAGAGGTCAAGCTTCATCAAATCAGTCACAGAAATCAAGATCCGTATATGGGTAAAACACAGATCGTTGGCAATGAAATTTGCATGAAAAACACATTTCTCGATTTTTACTCAAAACACAGTCAATTAAAATCGATTGCAGATCTGAAATCCAAAACGCGGGCCATCAAAAATTTTCTAGTTCTTCAATCAAACACATGCGATTAAAAAATTATAGATCTAAACCCAAAACGTAGGCCATCAAAACGTTTCTATCTATTTAATCAAAACACAATGGATTAAAGCATTATAGATTTAAATCCAGAACGCAGGCCATCAAAACGTTTCCATTTATTTAATCAAAACACAAGCGATTATAAAAGAACATTACCGATCTTATAGGATCCAAGTGCAGAGCTCACCATTCAGAACATCTTCTCCCTATTGCCGATCCTTCTCCCTCAAACAAACCTGACAATCATTAAATAAGAAAAAGAAGAACAAAAAACATCCTTTATCAATTTTTGACAAATGGCAATACCAAAGATGGGAGTTGGCACCTTCTTCCATCGAGAGGACAAATGGATTGATTCTCTAGATCTTGAGATAACCTCCTTTTCAATAAGAAGAAAAATCACAATGATTTATCTATGGAGATCGTAAGCACAAAATCAAATTTAAATTCTAAAAAAAAATAACAATTCCTCCTTTATTTCTGTAGATAATAGCCATTTCCAAATGACATCTTACAGATTCGACACTCCCTATCAAGGAGACAATCACCCACAACTCTTCTGAAGGAAAGCCTACAGTTCACTCTGTAATTTTTAGTCATTTTATTACGTTCTTTGCAATATTTTTTTTCTCTCCACTTTTCTTTAATAACGACAATAATTCCCATTCATGCCAGTACTACAATAGGTTCCTTTATTATAATTCTAAGTCATATTTATAACGTTATCATAGTATTCATACATATATTTTCATACACCCTATATTAGTTGATCTCAAAATTGAGAGAGTTTATGTTTGCTCCTTTAATTTGAGGGTATATAAGAATGGATTCCTTTTGTTCACCTAGGGTGTCCTATCAGTTGTTTCACCTAGTCAATAATATATATATATAATCTCATGCTTTCTAATAAGCTTTATGTTGACAAAGGAAATTCATTTCATTTTTACTCAAGTTCATATTATTATAGGATAAAGAATCTATATTCAGGGTCCGTAGGTACTAAAATGATTCCCAATCATTATTGACTGAATTCCCAAGACTTTACTAGTTTTTTGCCTCTCCCCCGAGTGGATTCGTTCCCAATCATCGTTTTAGTCATGCACGCTTTCAGTCTCCTAGCATTATCAAATTCATCTACAATTTGATGATACTAGGATTAGTACTTACAGTGTTTTTTTCTACTTACACTTTATCGTTTCGATCGCGTATTGAGGGGATGTTACATCCTTCCCCCTTTAGAATTAACACCATCCTCGGTGTTACATATTCATCAAAGAATTGTGTTCATTTCCCTTTAGGTTCTCATTGCATCCTTCGCGATGTATTTCAACTTTTCTATTCTCTAACTTGTTATCTGTAAGGCATCACAATGTCTATCCATAATATCATCATATTCATACATACTTTTAATATCAACGGAATAGTGCATAAGTAAAAAACATGTTTTACTCGACCTCTTTCGGAGTGTCACTTTTATGTAAATTATTCATGTGATTGTCTTCTTAGCTTGACTTGCCATACGTACTTTAATCCTTTAGATTAACATGATTACATCAAGTTTTTTTAGGCCACCAACCCGAAATATGAAACATACCATTTTATGTTTACTATGATCAACATTATCAATATAGGCATAAATAAATAATCCAACACAACATAAACAACAAGTCCTTTCTGCAACACAACATTTGCAATTCACAGAACATATTTTAGCCTTTGTTTGTGCTTTTATCATCATAAGAATACCTAATACAAGATTACTCTCAAAAGAATTCATAAGTAATTTCAGATTTACTTATCTTTTTAGAGGACGTCTTTTACCTCTAGTACTTGGATGCTTTAACTAGTCCTCAACTTGAGATAGGCATCTCTTTCATTCACAAGTTAGCATCATCTATTTCACATAATTTCAAGCAGTAACCTTTCAAAATTCATCATTCATCCTTGCCCTTGAGGGAAGTTTTCCTACTGAAGTATTCATAACATTTACACATTAAGACATTCAACAGTCTAGTTATTAGGAAAATCGTTAATATGTGTTTTATTGTTATATCATGAATATGAAAAAATTTCCACAACACTTTTGTTGATCAACAAACTCTCCCTTGAGTTTTTCATCTTCAACAACTCTCTACTGAATACAAAACTCTCTCTCAAGTTCTATCACCAATTGGACTTACGGGCTAAACTTTGAGGTTACTCTCCCTTTTGATTGCTAATCAAAATTTTTCCCCTAAAAAACATCAAACATCGTCTTGTATTTCAGATGCCAAACTTTGTGCCTAGGTCTTGCCATTGATATCACAGACTCTCTCACAATTCCCCTCAAGCCTCCTTGCTTGAGTCTAGGAATTTCTTTTCTACCCAGCCTCCTGCTTGAGTCCATGAAAAGTTACTTTAGCAAAGTAGAGATGGATCCTCAATTTTTCCACTTGGTGTTAACTCAAAGAAAAGGTTATTATCCCCTCAAGCCTTCATGCTTGAGTCCATGAAAGTTCTTTTAAACATCAATCATTTATTGTTTCTTTCATATTTGATAATTACAACATGCAACAAAATAACATCAAATAGGTTCACCTATTTTCTTACTCATGATTCAATATATCCGTTCATGAGTTCTTGATATTTATTCATATTCTTACCATATGCTTACCATGCATAATATATTACGCTCTTGTCTTTCAACAAGTTCCAAAGAGTATTGACCATCTTCCAAATTCACTTGTTAGTACCACCTTGTATAACAAAAATCAAATTTTGTAAGAAAATCTTTTCCCTAAACATAATAATAAGAAATCATCCTTCTTACTACATGATCATTTGAAATAAGAATCCTCTTTTAGTTCCTTATTTTCATCCTTACGTCATGGTACACCAAAAGCAAGATACAAATTAATTTTCTTGACACATTAATTCCTAGGAAAATATATATGTGCATTGTTTACAAAAAAAGAACTACAATAGATTTCTTGACCACTTAAGAAAATTTCAGGATAACCTCTTTTTTTTGTACACACTAACACTATGCAAGTAACAACAAATTGTCTACATATATACTTGCATACCTTTATAAAGATAACCACATACGTTTATAAGGGTGATCACATATCTCCTTTTTATATGATGTTCATATGCCAAGGTACAAGTTTACTTGTAATAACACATATTAGTATTACTTTTATAATAACCCCTCAAAGTATCCTAACATCCATAGTAAATAACACTCGAATATATAAAACGAAATCATGCATTTTCATCATAAGCATCCTATGAACTACTTAGAATACACATGTATTCTTTTAAAGTAATTATAACCATTATCCTTTTGTTGAATTGACAAGCAAGGATACAAGCGTGTTCCAATGTCACTCATTAGTTTTATAATCACTTATCCTATACAATCACATACCATAAGGAGACTCCTACCAATTATTCTCCTTTATAACCTGACAATTTCCCAGTTATAGAAAACCTCACACTAGTAGAATTCCCAAGTAAACCAATTAAATTTAATTCCTTTGTTTAAAAAGAATCTAGGTACCTTAGTCTAGCAAGGTTATATTTCTTGTGGAATATTAGTTTTTCCTATATAACAAACCTATAATTCCTAGTTGATACCCCTATAATGTAATAGAATTTATATTAACTAAAAATATTAACATCAATATAACTATGCTTCCTTCATAACTAAAAGAATATTAATGGATCTTCTAACAGATCCAAGTAATTTCTTAGATTATCCATATTTGGAAATCCTGATGATAGGGTCAATCAAATTTTATTAGTTATATAAAGTCAACAAAATGTATCAACCGTACTTACTCAAATAAAATGATTGTTGAAATTGAAAGGAATCCCCTGTCAAGAATAAGAAGGAATGTAGAGAAATGTAATAAACATTTTAAATCAAACTACCAAATCAACAGAGTTAGGAGAGTTTCTCAGTTTAGCATATAAACCTTACCTTTAAACATTCACAATCAGGATGACTTTCCATGTACTCTTTTACTTCACCTTACAAGAACCTATTTCATAAAGCCTTAAATCCAATAGTCTAACTATTACAATCATTTTAACGATTACTTTCTTGTCCTTCAATGAAACTAATTGTAGAGGATGAGGAGATATTATTTGACTAGTATTTACCCATAAAAGATCATTCATATATATAATGAAACATGTACAATGCTCACATATAGACACTGTTATGCCATTATAATGCTTCGGAAAATGGAATATAGTTACTTTCAATTCAAAGGAAACTTGTCGTTTGCCTCCTGTCGATCCTTGGAAATTAAATTTTATGCTTGCACCTTATGTATGGAATCCATTTGCTTGGTCAACTAACTTATATTCGTTTCCTCCGACTGAGCCCAAATAAGCCCGAGTGTTTGTAATATTTGCTCTGATACCACATGTAACATGCCCCAATTACCTGAATAGATTGTCTAGGTGGGCACTATAAAATTTCTTCTTCTTATATACATTTAATTACACCAAATAAACTTAGAATCATTGTTTACTTAACCATAACATTCTTCAATATTAAGAATCTAAAATACCCTCGCTTAATGCTAATCTACATAAGCAAATCTGATTGAAAATTTAATAAGGTACAACCGTTACATTAGTCGCAATACTATCTTTTGAATGAGATAACGATTTACACATTAACCCTGTCTTTTAATCGTAGTTAACACCCTTCATAACAAGGTACCATACTTGTACTTGTTCTCCTGGGCGCAAGCATCATAGATGACACATGAGTCTCCTAAGTGGAGCAAACAACAAGGTTAGGTATACTTTAGATGATAAAAGCGGATAACTAAAAGGTATGCACATATACAATTGATTTACTCTACACTGTCTTCCAAAAGTTATCCTAATGCGTTTCATAGCCTCTATAGCCAACACTTGAAGTCATGCAACTCAACATACATATTAGTACTATATATCAGCCTATAAATTCAAGAACATAAGCTTCGTAATAAACTTATAAACAAGATAAATTAAATACTATAAACAAATATAACCATTAGAGATACTTCTTTAATTTGATTTTAGCTTTGGGCGACTAAAAGCGTGTCTATGACTTTCCTCCCAACCATAAGCTTCATTTGACGTATGGTGTTCCATCTAAATCCACCCCGATATTGGGTGACGAATCCACTAGATTTGAGACCCAGTATAATATCTTCAGGGATTAACCAGTCATAACCCCTCACTACGACTTATAGCATAACTAAGCTTTAAAAAATATAAGTTCCTCTCCAACTAGAACCTCTAGTTCATAAAATTAATTACCTTAACCAGGAAAGATACAAAGTACTCCATTTTTTTATTATAGTAAGGAAAATGAAGCTTAACTTACTTAGTGGAACAATCTAGATTTTATCAAGGTGTAGATAGGTAGTGGCTTCCTTATAGTTATTCATTCTTTTCATCTAAAGTGGTGTTTCCACAATCCTTATTCACAATAATTTCATAAAGATGTAACAATTTCCAACCAAAATGTATTCATGCACATAGTCACATTCTAGCAGACTTTATTACTAAGCTAAATTCCCAAGGAGAGATTCATTTTTCTATTCAAAAGTTATTTATTAAATAATTACAACCATATAACCATATCAACCAAATATAAAAGAGATAACACCCTTTCGAAGAGCCACTCCTAGTCTATACACTTTAATCCTTATAAGATAAAAGATAATACTATTCCAGATGCTTACCTGGTCATCCTGCAACATTGGAAACGTGAAAATATTGTCTAGTTTGGATTAAAAGCAACATTCAAATCAATACACACACATTCAGTATTATTAAAACACATGGTAGCATTTCAACCCAAATAAAACAATGTTCAGATCCAATCCATTTCAGATCTTGCACTCAAAACGCAACATTTGGATTTAGTCTAATTATTGGTAAAATGCAAGTAGTTTGTATCCGTTATGTGATATATAACTTAGGAATTTAGACAACAACCAACATTAAGATCAACAACACAAAAAAAAGATCAAATCCAAGTGTTCAGATCCAATTAGACTTTAATCATGTTGGGGTTTAAATGCATCAGTCTTACAGATCTGGATCGATTCAACAATGTAGAATTTAGGATCAAAATGCAGGCAAAGAGAGATTTGCATTTAAAACATTTATTTTATCTAGTTAGGAGTTGAACGCAGGAATATAGGTATACTAGTAAAGTCTACTAGATCAACATAAGGTAACACAATAATCTCAACATCAAAAGGTCTAAGAATCAAGATGTATATGTTTAGAAAATTGTGATTCTCATTCAGGATTGTAAGAAAAGTAATTTATCTTGAGATCTAAAATGCATACTCTGGGATCATACATGATTATCCAAAGACAAGATAACCTAGATTAAAACGTAGCCACTACTCGTAAACAACAACTAGATCTAAACTGCACATCTAAATTAATGATCCATATCATGATTTATATTCAGTCTTTTCTTTGCAGCCTCACTATCTATTCACACTTTCAGAGCGTTTCAAATGGAGGCCACGATTCATGCCCGATGTTATTGGCTATTCCTACAATCAAATCGATTTAAGTAGCAGGTAAAGAATTTGTTATGGAGAATACAATTGATTCCCATCTCCATATCTAAATACAAATATAAAATTCGTAATGAGAGGTCAAGCTTCATTAAATCAATCGTAGAAATCAATATCCATATATTGGTAAAACACAGATCATTGGCAATGAATTTTGCAGGAAAAAACACATTTCCAATTTTTTTCTCAAAACACAAGCAATTAATATGTATTGCAGATCTAAAATCCAAATTGTAGGCCATCAAAACATTTCCAGTTCTTCAATCAAAACATAGGCGATTAAAAAATTACAGATCTAAATCCAAAATGCAGGCCATCAAAATTTCTATTTCTTCAATCAAAACATAGTCGATTAAAACATTACAGATCTAAATCCAAAACGTAAGACATCAAATATTTCCATTTCTTTAATCAAAACACATGCGATTAAAAAAAACATTACCGATCTTGTCGGAGTCAAGTACAGAGCTCTCCATTCGAAACATCTTCTCCATATCACTTATCCTTCTCCCTCAAACAAACCTAACAATCATTAAATAAGAAAAAGAAGAACAAAAAACATCCTTCATCAATTTTTGACAAATGGAAATCCCAAAGATGGGAGTTGGCGCCTTCTTCCATCGAGACGACAAATGGATCGATTCTCTAGATCTTGAGATAAACTCCTTTTCAATAAGAAGACAAATCACAATGATTTCTCTACAGAGATCACAAGCACAAAATCAAATTTAAATTCTAAAAAAAACTAACAATTCCTTCTTTATTTCTGTAGATAATAGCCATTTCCAAATGGCATCTTACAGATTCGATACTCCCTATCAAGGAGACAATCACCCACAAATCTTCTGAAGGAGAGCCTTCGGTTCTCTCTCTAATTCTTAGCCATTTTATTCTGTTCATTGTAATACTCATTTTCTCTCCACTTTTCTTTAACAACGACAATAATTCCCATTCATGCCACTAATACAATAGGTTCCTTTATAATAATGCTAAGTCATATTTATAACATTATCACAGTATTCATACATATATTTTCATACACCCTATATATTAGTTGATCTCAAAATTTAGAGTTTATGTGTGCTTCTTTAATTTGAGGGTATATAAGAATGGATTCCTTTTGTTCACCTAGGGTGTCCTATCAGTTGTTTCACCTAGTCAATAATATATATATGATATAGTATAATATTATGCTTTCTAATAAGCTTTATGTTGATAATGGAAATTCATTTAATTTTTACTCGAGTTCATATTATTATAGGATAGAGAATCTATATTTAGGGTCCATGGGCACTGAAATGACGCCCAATCATTATTGATTGAATTCCAAAGACTTTACTAGTTTTTCGCCTCCCCCCTAGTGGGTTCGTTCCCAATTATTGTTTTAGTCGTGCACGCTTTTAGTCTCCTAGCATTATCAAATTCATCTATAATTTGATGAGACTAGGATTAGTACTTACAATGTTTTTTTCTACGTACACTTTGTCATTTCCGATTGCGTACTGAGGGAATGTTACATTTCCGACAGAGATTCTAGATTTGTCAGGATCTTTTGGAAGACTCTCTAGTAAAAACTTAACACAACACTTTCTTTGTCGTCAATTTTCCATCCTTAGACAGACATACAGACGAAAGTTGTGAATTGCTTGGTAGTATAATTGCTTCACATGTACGACCACAAACATCATCGGACATGGGATGAAATTATCCCATACATACATTGCATTTACAATCATGCTCAACACAACTATACAGGAAAGAGTCCATTTGGGATTTGTAATGGATTTCAACCTTCATCGTCCATCAATTTGATCACTTCATAGACACAATCAAATGACACCGACCCTTACCAACAAGAATTTGAAAAATCATTGAAGTTTCAAGATCAAATCTAAAACATTCAGAATCAATCATAGGAAATGTTGTAGTGAGCTAATGTGAAATCCAAGGACTGACACCATCAACATCGTACCCATTCATTCCAAATTGGGTATCAAGTTTGGTTACATCTAAAGAAGGAGTGCTTCACTGGTCCATATAGAAAGTTGAATCCTTTGTGATATGATCCATATAGTATCCTTATGAAGGTTGGAGAAAATGCTTTTGAGCTTGACATTGCTTCATGCTTGGGTCTGCATCCAATATTCAATGGGAATCTACTTTGACCATACCATGCACCGTTATTGGAACATAACGAATTGCAGATAACAAAAGCCGAAGACATCCATCTAGATGTTTAGGATCCCCTTCCATGCGATACCATCAATGTAGCATGACACATATGCCATACAAGGACACACTCCATTCCCTTGTTTCAAGTGGCTAAAGTTGGACATCTCCCAGCCTAAGGAAAGTGGTACTCTGCTACTGAACTCACCAATAATTTTCCTCACCTGAACGAGGAAATAATGGGGAAGATTGTTTCTTAAGGAAGGAGGAATGATCCACCCATTAGTTGACATGTTTGTCTACTTCGACAGGTTCAACATCGACTTCGACAAGTCTGAACCTCGACACAACCTCAACACGATCCGCATCTCGACATACATTTTCGACTCCAACATATCGATACGACTACGATAGATTGTCTCTTTGTCTTCCAATTGTCTATAACGGTTGAACTTCCGAACCATTCTAACTTCTTTGTAACTGAACGTAATGGGTAGTCACCCAAGTGTCTCAACATTCTATATAAGCATGTACACTGTTGTAAAATACAAGCAAGTAATAGAACAACAGAGTTTGGTTCCAATTCTTTCATTTTGTCTGTGTATTTACTTTATGTCTATGTAGTGTATTTCATGCTTTGCTTATCTTAATATGCTTCCAATGATAATAGTGCTCGATTCATTTAATCGAATTGTTGTCCTCCGACATGCGCCTGGGCACTTGGATCTACTTACCATAACTAGTAGATTGTATCCCAATCAATTGTAGTCATAAAGCTAGTGAAAATAAGGATTTTATTTATATTGTGGGATCAATGTGTTTCCTCAAAGAAGGATTGGGCATGTATATTTTTGATGGAAAGCTAAAGGAAAAAGGGTTCCCTTTATTTATTTAATGTTTCATCATGGTGGGTCTTCATAATGATGCTCACAACTTTGGCAACATGTGAAAGGTAGGGATTTAAACTCAGTGATGTCTAGAAGCTTGCAATTTATTTACTTTGCAACAAGCGACATTGATTATATTCTTTTAGTCTATATTTAAACATATTGGTACTTGCACTCCTTAAGGAATAGGATACGTCAGCACACTAAAAGAATTCCCAAAAGTCGCTTTATCAAAACGACATATTTGTGTTTCAAGGGAACAAGTATAATTTGAGGACTGTAGCGCACTCCATATATTGTCCGAGGCCAGTTTTGTGTGGATTGTGCATTGGCAGCATCAGTAGCAGAGAGGGTCTGATTACCGAGACTAAGACGCATATAAATTTATTTGTGATACTTGAAGACAAGCTGCTTTTCAATCGTAGGCTGTGGCACTGGATTCTGGCGGCATCGTACCCATTTGATGTTATTTAACAACAATCCAAAATGCAGCGCAATCATGTGGGCATTCTAAATATATTTTCAATACCATCAATTGCATGACTACACATATACATAAAAACGTACGTCTAAAACTTAGGATCTAAGGATCAATATAAACAACCCTTTATTTATCTTAATAAGAAAAAATGGAAGCCGAGAGCATTAAAATCGTAGGCATCCATTATACAGAAACACAGTCATCAAGTTTTCCCTCTCATGCAGATCGCAGCAATGTCACAACTTATATTAATATGAAGTATCTAGTATGTATGCATTAGAGCTAAAATCTGGCTGTTAACATCTTTAAAACTTTTTTTTTTGAGTAGTCGAGTTATTTTGGGCAATAGGCATTGAAAGGGGAATGCAGTTTTTTTTTTATAGACACTCGTATGGAAACTAGACACTGTACAGGGCAAGGACCGAAAATCATTGCTACAACTTAGAAAAGTGTAAGGAACTCATTATGGTCTGGCTGCGTTGTTGCTATATGATGAACATTGAGTATAACAAGTAGAAGTTCTCCATTTACAGTAATTAACTATTTACAAACATTATTTCTATTTTATTGTTACATAGCTACGCATTCCTGAACTAATTGTACGCACTAGATAATAGAAACATGTGTGTTTTAATATGGATCCTTTATTGGGTGAACTGGTCAATAAGACGATTAAAGGATATTGACGCGAACTATGGAAATCTAGTTTGTTTCTTTTTGCAAAGTTCTCTGGTCAAGAACAGTCTGAACTACAAGAAGCATTCCTCTTGACAGCCAACTCGGTTGGGTGATCTGCCAATTGATTTGTTGAGATTGCAGCCAGACTGCGTGAGACAAGTGATAATGTTAACCCTCATTGAATTATATGGTTGCAATGACTTGAATTATATGATGTCATGCTCTTGGCATTACTGATCTGCCGTTGTGCTTGCTAAGCAAATAAGCTATGCAAATTTGGGATTTTTTTCACAGATTTCTCAGCAGATGTTTGTAGAAATACTAGATACAGTTCATAGCCGTAACAAATGTACTTATTAAATCCAGATCAAAATGTAAATCCAAATCCATAAATAAACCGAGATCGATATTAAAATGCAAAATACAGATCTAGATAAAATACACTACAGATCTGAAATATAAATCAAGATCTATATTAAATGCAAAATACAAATCTGAATAAAATACAATACAGATCTGAAATATAAATCAAGATCTATACTAAAATGCAAAATACAGATCTGAATAAAATACAATACAGGTCTGAAATATAAATCAAGATCTATATTAAAATGCAAAATACAGATCTGAATAAAATACAATCATCTAACAATCCATAAAAACCTGAGTTTCTTTGTGCAGGCTTGTTCTTTCTGAGGTTGCCACACCACGATCTTTGCTAGGTTCCCACGAACGTCGATCAGTTCCCAATCACAGGAGATCCACCGGTTGACCTCCTTATCATTCCAATGGGTACTCTCCTTTCCCAATGACCCCCGAGCTGAATGGGGTTGCCGGAAGAAGTACCCAAGCACGATCAGAGTGTGCAGAATCACTTAGGGCCTCCCAACCCCCTTCACACCTGATAAGCCAAACTCTCTACAGCCACCATCCGCTTCCTCTCTCATCCGTCCAACATTAGGGTAAAAAAGCCTCTCGTACTCAAACCCTACCTCTTTATTTATATCGTTTTGCATTTTTATTTTTATTTATTTTTATTTTGAATTCTTTTTATTTTATTTTATTTCAACGGATCTTTGTGATATGTATTTATGTAATTTCATATGCATTTATGCAATGTGCTTAATTTAGGATTTCTTACTTAAACCGTTCCTAGATTTTTGCTTTGATTTGCTATTTTTGTGTGTGCGCAATGTGTTAAGATTTAGAATCTTCTTTTATTTTTATTTTCATTTTCATTTTCATTTTATTTTTATTCTTATTCTTATTTTTAATTTTTTAATTTTAATTTTTATTCCCTAAGGTTGTACTTGCATTACTTTACTTCTAAGTCATGAGTTTTAGTTATTACATATTTACAACCTTATAGTTTAATAGTTTTTTTTGTTTCTCCAGGCGACATCAAGGGTGCCATGACCGTCTTCATGCCCTTCAAATGTCCCACTTTCCGTGGCGGGGAGTTAGTGCGATGGCTGAGACCACGTTAACTCAGTCCAATCCACACTGTAGAGAGACTCATGGCTATCGAGGAATAAGGTCGACAGCTCATTGCGCGCCCCTCAGTTGATCCTCGTGAGTGACCGAGTCCGCGGCCTACCCTCACGGCAGCATGTCTCTTGCAGGTAAAAGCCTCTCTCTCTTTTCAACCTGCCATATGGAAAATATGTGCTAACCATACAGGTACTTTCTTCCGTGCAACCCCATCATCCTTTGTGGATCGATTGGGAACCAAGATCATGTGCCTGCACACATGAAAACCATGTGCATTAATCGCACTATACCATTTAATCAAAATATTATTAAAATAAATTGTATCACTTGATATCCTGTTCATACTCAAACTGAAATTCATGTGGCATTGACACCACCTTGTGTCATTGCGCAGTTGGGTCCCTGTCACACTAGAAAACTGTCAAAGCATCTACCAATACATCGTAAGAAATGAAAATTGTTCATCTATTTCATTCACACATTTTAAGATCAATCATATCACATTATATAATCTATCTACCAATGTCCATTCATTCATAAGCAATCATTGTGACACAACAATCAATACATATATAATAGTCGTTTTAATTCATCATATTAAACCGGGCCATTTGTACTCAAAATGCCCTGAAACCATAACATATTTTAACACTGAAACAGTCTATCCAACAAGACAGTACAATGTTGCATTACAAAATTTCATTTATCCAGGAGTACCCAAATGTATCAACATGATCAAAACATATAATTCAAAATTTAACCGGGTCATTTGCGATAAAATGCCCTCAAATAATAATATAGTCGAACAATAAAAGAGTCTAACAAAATGGGGCACTACAATGTCTATGTAGTGTATTTCATGCTTTGCTTATCTTAATATGCTTCCAATGATAATAGTGCTCGATTCATTTAATCGAACTGTTGTCCTTCGACATGCGCCTGGGCACTTGGATCTACTTACCATAACTAGTATATTGTATCCCAATCAATTGTAGTCATAAAGCTAGTGAAAATAAGGATTTTATTTATATTGTGGGATCAATGTGTTTCCTCAAAGAAGGATTGGGCATGTATATTTTTGATGGAAAGCTAAAGGAAAAAGGGTTCCCTTTATTTATTTAATGTTTCATCATGGTGGGTCTTCATAATGATGCTCACAACTTTGGCAACATGTGAAAGGTAGGGATTTAAACTCAGTGATGTCTAGAAGCTTGCAATTTATTTACTTTGCAACAAGCGCCATTGATTATATTCTTTTAGGGTTTTGTGTGGGTTGGTTATTTAATCCCATCCTTTACTCTCAAATTAAAAAAAATAATCTGCTAATTATTATTGGAGGATAGAGGGTCTAACTTCGTCCTCTAATACTCATGTCTTAGTTTCTTTACACCTTAGTTGGGAATTCAGGGTATTTTTTAAGGATTCTAATATTATACTTAAGTATAGTATTGTAGGTGATTGTTTTGGATTGAAAAAAACATGTTTATAGATAGGTAGGCGGATATTAAATATGAAACATAGAATTAACACTAAAATGTGTAAATTTTGGCGAATATTATGATAAAAAAACATATTTTATGTAAATATAGGCAATATTAGACACCAAAAATGACCAAATAATGAATTTATTTTTTGAAAAAAACCCAAAATATAGCCAATTGACGAAATTTCACCCCCAAAAGTTACCCCGGTTGGGATCTTCATTAGGTGAGCTTGTTTACTTTTGATGATGATCACACGATGTGATCAAAACATGGAGAGACAAAAACCCTAAATGTAGCTCCAACTCCTCTTTAAATCATAAATTTCATTGCCACTCATATGCAAACCAAGACTTTCGACTAATTATTATTTATTTTTTATGATATAGTGGTCACTTGCCAAAAAATATTGTATGTGTCACCCATGAATATGTCTTTATACATTATATTAATCCTTTATTTCATTGTATTCTAATGGTCCTTGGGATATCCTCTTTACATATCATTTCTTGGAAGCTCTTGCTACATGTCCCATTTTATTTATTTATTTAACCCTTGAAATACCTCAATCATAAACCCTCATTGTCATTAATATATGATTGAATTGATGACGCATGGGTATCTTATCCCCTCCATCACATTGTCCCACCATATGGAAATTTACAATTATTTCATCCAATGCTCCTTTTGATCATGACTAGACATGTGACTACACTAATTTTAGAATGTTGGTACAAGTGTGTCATACACTTTCCATTTTGTAGTAGAGTAGGTAATGATTCTTGATTTATAAGAGAGATTAATTTATGTGAAATTGCAAGGAATAAATGTTGAGCAGTGGAAAAGAATAAATTCATATCACTAGCAGGTAATGAATGTAAATCAACAACAATTGGCCAATTAATTGTAGATAGTCTTCAATACATTGAATTGGACAACCATAAACAATTTATGGTTTGCTATGCATATTTACTGAGTGCTAGGGTTGAAGGAAAATGGGTGTTTGAAGTTTTAACTTATTGTTATGCTGCTGAAATTTATCTAGAATCTTGATTTTGCTGAACATTCCTATTGAGAGAATCAAGAATATGTAATGTGTTGTAACCATTTGTTAGTTTCTGATTAATACATTTGAGTGTGGGGTTTTCCATTGGAAATCGTTGTCTAATAATTGTATGTTTTTATGTTTTTCACTATTGCAATTTTATTTATTTAAATATTTACAAATTCTTCTCTCTTTGATTATTGTATGAAACATATCTCATACCTCTACTTCTTTATATTTTGTTAAGCCATATATATTATGACATTACATTTCTATTATCATATTAGTATTAGCTTTATTGGTCAAATAAGACCCTAATTATGTAGGCTCTATAATGGTAATGGTATCCTTCTCTGCAATCATTTCAAATCATATTGTTTTGTATCTTAAATACATTGAAAATGAAGTTTTCCCCTCAAAGAGGTTGGTTATTCATCTTTTTATTGCATTGTTAAGGCGTTGGAATTCTGTCTTGTCTTGTCGTATGATATTTTGGGGAATTTGGTGCATAACATTTGGTATCAAATCCATTTTTACTATAATTTATTTTTCTAAGATGTTTAAGATAATAAAACTTAGAGGGGAATTAGAGGATATATTGCACTAGCTGTGGTACTATTTTTAGGTCTTGATTCATTACATGTGCATAGTTATACCTTGTGTACGTTAGGGTTTTGTACTAGTCCACAAACTAGTCTCAAACATGTGTTCAAGAAAAAAATGTTATATCTAAAGATTGAAAAATCCAAATTGAGTGAGGCCTATGCCATCAAAAAGGAGACAGAACATAGTATCTATGGTAACAATTTCATAATCATATCCTAAAAATTGAACATGTGGTAGGCCATACACTTTATCTCTCTTGGAAGGGACAAAAATTACAAGTTTTGGGAAACTTACCATAACTTTTTATTGGCATATCAGATTCAGGTCGGACTCATGGAATTGTAAAGAAGACACAATTGAATACTACAAGATGAATGTTCGTACTCGTAGGGGGATAAATTACAGAGATGCCTCAGTTGGAAGCTTGATTAGAAAAACAACTCTAAACTAGGGTTTTAAAAGGGTATGTTATTTTAAATTTTGCATAACTTTTGATTGGAATATTTGATTTGGATGTTTCAAAAAGTGGGATAAAGAGAATTTTGAGGGGATATATATTAAATATTAGTGAGATAAAATGGCAAGAGGTGGAGCACAAATTTATACTCCCCTTAAACTTCCTAAATGCTCAACTGTGACATAAGTGGGGTAGGGTGAAATGAACTATGAGCGGTCAAAGTTTTCCAACCAATTAGGAAACCCTTACAATAAAATTATGGTGAATAATGTTAAATTAATAAAATTCAAAGAGGATATACGAAAGAAGATTGAAAATACATCTAGTAAAGAGGATTTGGCAAAGATGACCAATGAGATGGCTAGTAAAAAGGATTTGTTAAAGATGGCCAATATGATGTCTAGTAAAGAGGATATTCAAGAGGTGAAGGTAATGTCGAATGAGATAAGACACATCTTTCTTCCTCATTCATATCCTTAAGAAGAGGATAAGGAGGAAAATAAGGGTATGTTCCAGTCACAGATTCAGAAAGTTGAAAAACAACTGGAGAATAAGAAGTTCAATTCTCTGACATATGATCATTCATCACTACATAATCCACATCATTATGGGTTCAACATGGGGATAAGGAACCAATGGATTTCCAATAGTGAAATGATAAAATTTGATTGCGTTTATTCAACAAAATGTATATTCTAGATGGAGTAATTCTTTGATCTACACTAAGTGCTAATTTTGCAAAAGGTAACTATTGCATCCTTGTATTTAGAGCCTAATCAATTTGTATGGTACCAATGGATTTGTGACCATAAAATATAACCTATTGTCTCTTGGTCTATATTTATGGATGAATTGATTGCACATTATGGGGATACTAAGAGAAACACATTCTTTATCAAATTGATAAAATCAAGCAAAAAGGTCTAGTTAAATAACACATCAAGCCGTTTTAGAAAGTTAAGTCTTAGAGTAAAGAATATTCTAGAAGAAAATTTGTTGGATCTCTTTATGGGCACTTTAAAGGAGAATATTGAACATGGGGTATGTATCTTTAAACCTAAATAATTGGATAATGCTTTCAGTTTGGCAATGAAAATTGAAAGTAAAAATATGATACTAGAAGGAGGGCATGAAAATAAAAATATGGATACTAGAAGTAATACCACTTACACTTATAGAGAGGGAAATATTTCCCCTACCAACTCTACTCAACCTAAACCTACAAGGTTGACACCTCAACAAGTGGAGGAAATAAGAACAAAGGGATTCTGTTTCAATTGTGTCAAAAAGTACGGTAAGGGGCATAAACTTGTAGTGAGAAGAAATTATTCTACATAGATTGTGAATAGGAAGATGATACAAATCCAAGACAACCTTGAGAGGTAGATATATAAGATACAACTCCAAACACAACTTGTAATGCATTGGAAAACATTAACACTTGTAAAACTCTCAAGATATAAGGATATATCAAAAAGAGAAAGGTAACATGGTTGATTGATTCTGATAGTACCCATAACATCATTGATTGCGGATTAGCCAAAGTTCTCAACTGCTTTATATATCCTGTACCTAAATATAAAGTAATGATTGTAGATGGAGGTATTATAAATTGTATAGGGAAGTGCCATAGTATTAAGCTTGCAATGGGTGAGTATTGATCAGATATCCCAATGATTGCAATCCAAATGGGTGTTGTTAATGTTGTATTTGGGGTCCAATGATTACAATCATTAGGAACAATGACTCTTAATTATCACGAATTATTCATGAGATTCTTTTTAGAAGGAAATGAAATTAAAATCATAGCTATTCTATAGGACCTAACCATGGTACTTAGTTTAATATAAAGGAAATATAACAATTTACACATTAAAAAAAACCTAACTGGTTCAAAATGATTTTTGGGTATTCATTTATGTCTGTGTTTTGTTCCCTTTTGTTTAAAGGCCAAATGTTATGTTTTTTGTGCATCTGTTAAATATGAAGGTAGAAATCAAAAGTAACTATAATATGAAAATATGTGCAGGTATAACTAGTGAAAAGATGTGATATTATATCCTTTTTACCATTTCCAGAATTTTGTACAACATATACAAATACATACATACATACATACATAAATACATATA